>OZ007570.1:4369956-4434956 GCA_963931925.1 Onchidella celtica
GAAGGTGACCTCGCCAAGTTGTCTTCCTTCCACACCACATGTCTTCGTAGGATTCTCCGCATCTTTTGGCCAAACAAGATTTCTAATCAGGAACTACTAAGGCGATGCAAGCAAGAAGAAATAGCCAACATCATCACGAAGAGACGATGGAGATGGCTTGGACACGTGCTGCGAAAGGAAGCAAATTCTATAACCAAAACAGCACTTCAGTGGACACCGGAGGGACGGCGCAAGCGAGGCAGACCCAAGGCAACCTGGCGGAGAACAATCGAGGCAGAGATGAAATCCTTCAATCACTCATGGGGAACTCTCGCAAAGATGGCCCAGGACAGACAGGGCTGGAGATCCTTTGTTGCTGCCCTAAGCACCAGTGGGTGCAACAGGAAATAGTAGTAGTAGTTATTTTGTGAAAAGAAATTTTTGTTATACTTGATATATTTTCTTTTTTCTCTTTCTACCGTTTTTGACAAAGATCTGTATTTTATACTTCTTGTCTTATTATCAACTAGATGACCTACCAGGCATTGCCCGGAATAAAAAATCATGCCCCCCCCCCTCTCTCTCTCTCTCTCCCTCTCTCTCTCTCTCTCTCTCTCTCTCTCTCTCTCTCTCTCTCTCTCTCTCTTTCTCTCTCTATCTTACAATAAAATGTAGTAATTTGCAGTTCTGCTTCAGAACTCATGCGCACCAGAACATTACGCACCAAACTGAACGCTTGATACGGTTACTTTTTTATGACAAACACGGTACTATATATTACGAAACAAACATGCAAAAATACAGATGTTACATAGCAATAAACATTGGTTATTTTTTAAAAATACATGCTTGAAGCAAACAACTTTTAATTATAGCTATCATCTTCCTTATCTCAATTGCCATCTTCCTGCCAAATTTAAGGCCTGAAGAGTGTATAGTTTGGTCAGTTAGTCATGCCAAAGGTTGCAAGTTACTGAAATATATAATAGATGTAGTAGTGAGAGGAGAATAGCCCCACGGAAAGCGAAACAAAGTGCACGTTTTCCATACAAATTAAAAAAAAAATTATCTGTCATATTTTTATTTCAAAATTTAAAATTCTCCATTTGTCATTTGATTTTTGTCATGGTAGAAGTGTAAACTCAAATCAATGAACAAACAAAGGGGTGGTGGGGTGTGTGTGTTGGGGGGGGGGGTGGGGGAGGGATGGATTTACAATGTACTTTCGAAAAGTTGAAAGGGGGCAAGGGGTGGGGGGTGGGGGTGGGGGGAGGTATCATACCAAGCCCGGTCAGACACAGTCAGCTGATGCTGCCAGCAAAATGTACAACAAAGAAATAGTGGCAGAAGCTGACTATGTCTGACCAGGCTTAGTATAATAGGGTTTTCATGGATTTACTAAGAAAATATAGGAAATTTTGGTGTGTACCACTTGTCTGCCAGCATCTGACTGTGTCTGACCAGGCTTAGTATGATACCCCCCTAACGAAACAGGAAAATGTTGGGAACCTCTGATGTATAAAATAAAATACAGACTGCACATGGCATCAATAGATCTCGAGTACTTTTATGTCAATACGGGATTTCCCGATTCGTGACTGGAATTGCACGGAGTAATTATCTCTCTATCGGGACCCCCTAGAATCATATTAATTGTTACAGTTTTTTCTTCCTCCTCTTCTTCGTATTGATACTCACTGATCTCCTCCGCCCACCTCCCCTCATCCCACCCTGTCAAATTCCACTCTGTTCTTATCGTCCACATCTTCATACACCTCGATATAATACAGGGATTTTTTTTTAATTTGGAGATCGGGAGCGACCTCTCCCCAGGGGTGTCAACAAAGCATTTTCCAGAGGAAAGGGAGGGGTGGGTGTTGGGGGGGAGGGGGGTCGTGATCTGAAACGGGGGGGGGGGTCGTGGTAAAAGGTAAGGGTCGCTGTCTGATGATAATTCCCCCCCCTCCCCCTCTTTCTCTCTCTCTCTCTCTCTCTCATTTTCCAAGAGGGCGTTGAGGGGAAGGGGTGGCAATGAGACAAACGGGAAGGGTGGGGGGAGGGGAAAGAGACCGCGCTGCAGTCTTCTATTTGATGTGCAGAAAAATAATGATTCAAAAGACCCATCGCTGGAGAAAAACACACACCTTGACTGTCCCTCCCTCTCTCTCTCTCTCTCTAATTATATATATATATTTTTTTCCCCCCTCCAATATTTTTTTTTGTGGTCAAAACCAGTCCACCTTTCCAATCCAAGAATGTTACCAAATGATGATTATGACATCAACGGAAAGACAAAACAATATTTCTAAGTTGAAATGTCACTGGATTTCACGTTAGTTGGAATACACTCGACTTGGAGGTAATCAATGTATCACTATAGGAAGCAAAAGTCTTGGTTGAGTGTCGTCTGCTAAACTTAGATCTACAAAATAAGGTTGGATTGGAAAGGTGGACTGGATTTGATTTAAAAAAAAAAAATGGAGAAAAGATACTCAACTGTTGTGCGCTGGATAGCCGAATAATTATTAGCGTTAAAATCTTCCTCGTTCTTTATCAGCTGGCTTGTTTTATTAATTTTTGACAGACACTCACGTAATCTAAAATATTTTTAAAAGTAATGATTAAATCTTGATGAAATTTTAACATAGCATTACACATAATGGACATAACTCTACGAAAATCCTCACGGATTCATCAAAAAGATTGCGAAATATTTGGTGTCAGTGTTGGGGCAGTTTTTTTGTTTTTTTTTGGATCCCCCGATATATTTCAGCTTAACGATCTGCATTTTATACTTCATAATTACCGTACTTCAGATATACAGTAACGTATCTTTGATAGTAGTCTAATCCAGAGGAGAATGGCGCCTGGAAAAACGAAGCGGAGAACAAGTTATCCATTATGTGGAAAATTCTATCAATCTCTTTTATATTCATTTCACTCATTTTATTATGACCTATAATAGTCAACTCATCCCATGCACTCTTTATTTTCGAATATTGGGTAGACCCACAGTCTATGGGTAGGCCTATATTTCTCCATACTGAATGAAACAGGGTGGGGGTAAATTTACTTTCAAAAGTTGCTAGGATAGGCGGGTCGAAAAAGGTTGGGAACCTCTGAGCCAGGCACCAGGAGGGTTAAAACTGGTTCTCAAATCTCATTCTGACAGGATTAGTTCCTTTAAAGGATTATTTTTTTTTCTTTTCAAAGTACCTGCTGTTGCAGCTAGACTGAGAGTAATTTGCCTGTGGTCAGAAATCCCCAAATTCAAACATCATTAATGGAAGAACAGACATTGTATACTCACAGAGCTCTCCTGCAGCGGGCATCATTTCCCAGAGTTAATGTTTCTTCCTAATATTCTGCTCTTGGAGACTCCTGTTCCTTCTTCTTTCTCTTTCTCTCTTGCTCTCGCTCTCTCTCTCTCTCTATCTTACTTTCTTTCTCTTTCTTTCTTTTCCCCTCTCTATCCTTCTCTCTCTCTCTTCATTCCTCACCTTCTCTTTGTCTCTGTCTCGTTCTCCCTCTCTGTCTCTTCTTTCTCTTTCCCCGTGTTTCTGTTTCTCTCTCTCTGTTCTCCACCTACTATAAGTCATTCTCTCTCCCCGTCCATTTTCTTCCAATTTTTCCCATCTCAAACTTGGTATCGCAGGCCTAAATTAAACCATCTGTCTACAAGAAGGGTTCTCTAATTTATCTATTATTATTATTATTTTTTTTTCTTTTTAGCGTTGATCAAGATCTGGACGTTTCCACCCTCCAACAGGTAAAATAAAACAAAACGAAACAAAAATAAGTTTAAAAAATATCAATATTATATAAACAATCATTTGGAACTTTAAAATCTTGCAATGACGTTTGTAGAAAGACATGAAACAAAACTTGTCCAATTCAACATTTCCTAGTGTGTCTCATGATAATCATTCTTTTCTTTTCTTTTATGATCTTCAACTTCCAACCCCAAAGTCCTAGTCCATCCACGATCGACTGCCCAAAGGCTTATTGACCCCATAGGGCTCAACGATCCCTTAGATTGTCTTCTTGATCCCTGAGAATCGAGATCCAGCACTTTGAGGACCCCTCGGTCAAGAACAGTAAAAGTTGTGCTCACCAGGACAATAAACACTTACAACTTATGAGATACACGATTTGTACTCACGTTAATGTGCATGGACAGAAACTATTAGATGTACCCAGGGTACTTTCTTTGTTTACTCTAAGGTGTATCTGATGTCACGGGTGATTCAGTGCAGAATGGAAAGGCCGATGTACGGATAGACGGACAGACAGATAAGCAGATAGAAAGACAACAGAAGATTGTTAAACAGATGGGTAGAAATAATAGATAAAATGTCATACTAATAAACTGACAGAGACAGACAATAAATAAAAATAAAAGGCAGACAGTCAGCCGGATGGTGGGAGATATAGAGAGGTAGATAGATAGATAGATAGACAGACAGACAGACAGACAGACAGACAGACAGATAGACAGATAGACAGACAGACAGACAGACAGACAGACAGACAGACAGACAGACAGACAGACAGACAGACAGACAGACAGACAGATAGACAGATAGATAGATAGATAGATAGATAGATAGATAGATAGATAGATAGATAGATAGATAGATAGATAGATAGATAGATAGATAGATAGATAGATAGACAGACAGACAGACAGATAGATAAATAGGTAGATAAGTCTTGCATTACTGACGACATATACATTTCAACAGTGATTTTCAGATATACGATGGGTTAGGCCTATTCAAAAAGAAGACATTTTTTACTCTGACGTCTAAACGTAGAGGATAGGAGTACTTAAACACACACATTCTGGTAAAGTGGGCCCGAAAAAGATCGTGTTGATGCAGCTAATATCTGTGTTATTTTGTCTTCTGGGCCAGCTACGGAAGCGGTTGTTTGTTTAACATTTCTGTTATGAGGCTGAACCAGCAACCTGCTGATGGCAATTTATCTACCTACCTCTCTCTGTAAGTCCAGGGCTTCTCAAACCTATCACCACGGCCGGATTAGGACCTTTAGAGGGTCCAAACACTTAAAATATTTTGGTGCCCCCATATACCTGTATAATGCATAATGCAAATGTAAACAAAAATAAACCATTAGACAAAATCTTATTTTTCGAAATGAAATTTTTTGATACATGAAAAATGAAGAAAAAGCCAGCCTTAGGCGCCAGTAAATACTTTAATTTTATTTTTTTCACTTATTGTAGGGGGCTCCATTTTTGTGGAGCCTTGTTCAGCTGCACCAGTTGTAGTTTTGCACCATATGGTCCATAGCGAATCCGGCAATGAAAGATTTCTGTGGTGCCGGCCTTTCCCTTGAGGCTCCAAGCACGTGCTTAATTTGCTTAATGGTTAATCCAGCCCTACAGACTATCACTGCCTATCGCCCCACTGAATCTGGTCATTTCTCCAATACCGTGTTTGCCAATGAAACCGACTTTCCAGAAATGTACAGTACGTTAAGGTTCCCAGATCAATACCAAAGGAACGAAAAAAAACAATACAAAACAACAACAACAATAACAACAACAACAACAACAACAACAACAACAACAACAACAACAACAACAACAACAACTACCAAATTCTATAAGATTACCATTTGCAATCCAAAATACCCATGGTAGGACGCAGTTATTCCCTGCAGCAGAAATAGGGTTAATCGTGAGGGGAAAAAAAAGGGAGTGGGGGTATTTCACTCTTAGTAAATTGCAGGATTTCTGAGGTATGAGGGAAGTGCGGGGGGGGGGGGTGTATAAAGTATAGAATTGTTTTCGCTGTTCTTTTTCCAGACTGCGCATTAATTTCTATTTACTCATACTCCTTTGGTTAATTTCACTGCCCCGCCGTTGTCTTATCAACAGTGTTGCCAGGTCCGTGGACTCGCGCCTGAATTGTTGTTGGCGAGGTAGGGGGTAGGGGCAGGATAAGCCACGTGATAAATAATAAACGCAGTGGCTACGTTTACGGCCGCCGGTGAACACAACTAGATATAACCATTTTTCTTTGCTCGACTTTACTCCCGTTCGTAGAGCAACGCTCCCTTTGTTTGTATTTTATTCCATTGGGGTATGAGCGTAATCTGCCGTAAACGTAGCCACCGCCAATAATAAAAGAAGAGCTCCCTCGGGACAGTTGTAACTATAGGTCAGCAGGTTCAGGGTTAGTGTTAGGGTAGCCACACAAAGGCCACCGAATTCGGTCACCGAGCCACTAGGCGCTTTAGGTGAGAAGAATTGCACTATATAATTTCAACAACTGCACACAGAGCCCACCTAGATTCGGTCCGTTTATGTAGTGCAATTCTTCTCACCTAAAGCGCCTAGTGGCTCTGTGACCGAATTCGGTGGCCTGTGTGTGGCTACCCTTAGGGTAGATGTTGTCCAGGTTGATGCCTGGAAAAAGCAAAACTGCAGTGCGAATGCTTCAACAGGGACAATGCGAACTACTTCCAGTAGCGTTTAGGTCTTAATTTTAGAAGGTTAAATGCCTTCGGCACTTACACCTCATGTTTCTTGCTTTCGGCACTTACACCTCGTGTTTCTTGCTTTCGGCACTTACACCTCATGTTTCTTGCTTTCGGCACTTACACCTCATGTTTCTTGCTTTCGGCACTTACACCTCATGTTTCTTGCTTTCGGCACTTACACCTCATGTTTCTTGCTTTTGTTTTCCTTGTTCTTGTTTCTGTGTGTTTCTTGTGGTAGACGTTTTTATTAATTTGCCAGGGGCAGCCTGCCCTTCTCGACTTTCAACTGCCAAGGTATAGTTAACGTGGGCAATGTGCACACGGGCATTCCGCGTTTTTCGTCCTTATCCGAGAAGACTGGGTGCTCGATCCTACCTACCATAGGATCAGGGACAGGAATTGCCCCCCCCCCTCCCACAAAAAAAAACATTAAAAAAAACATAAAAAAAAATTCCAACACGTCAGCACCGACCAGGGATCGAACCCAGTACCTTCGGCATGAGAGGCGAGCACCTAACCTCTAGACCAACATATCCCATCTACTCCCAGTACTAAATGTAGGTGAACCATTTATAAAGGTTAAGAACCACAACGGCAGTCCAAAATGTTTATTTCTACGGTTTCAGTAGACATCAGTGGTGGCATTTGTACGTGACTTGGATTGGAATTTGATGGGGGAAACCCATGATGAACGAGGGTTTGAAGAGGCAGTTACGGCTAATTACACGCAGTTTGGGTGTAAAGTGTATGAAAGAAGAATGGGGAAAAGGTGCGTAATAAACAGAAAACCATCGCTAAAGAACAACAGTTACAACTTTTACAAAACTGTTCAAACGAAGAAGAGGAAAGAGCTAAGAGGAAGACCATGTTGCAGAAGGCAAAGAAGGAGAGGGAGAAGACAGAGAAGAAGAAGGAAGAGAGAGATGATCACACCTCAGATAAACATTTACCACGTGGATATAATTACAGCCTGCCACGTGTGCTATAAATACCCCCGGATTTCCTCACATACCGACCTTCGAGGGCTAGAAGCTCTAGGCTGAAATCCCCGAGAGGCAATGTCTTCGCCCTCTACAGACCGACCTTTCCTTAATTAACGTCACCCTGTCTAAAAACTATCCTCAAACTCTCAGGTCACATTGGATTTTCTTTCTGATTCTGATCTCAAAATAGCTACATTTTCAGCTCATGTTTGGACAATATTTTGGCGCGAACAGGTCAAGGGAAATAACCAAAAAAAAAACAAAACGATTTGTTTCCATTTTTCTTTTTGGTACTTGATATACCTTGTTATGTGATTTTGACGATTTAATCGCGGGTTAATGCTGTTTAGATTAGATTTCTGGAGTAATTAACTTGATCAACTTCTCTACTAAACTTAGCTCTCAATGTCTATGAGAAATACGAAGGAAATCATCATAGCGATATTTTTCTATCATAAGCAACTATAGACAGGGATTTGAAAATGACTCAGTAATAATCATTAGAAAACAAAACAAAACAAACCTACCTCCAAACCCAAACAGACAAAACTAATATTTCCAAAGTCTGAAGACAATACATCGGGTATTTCATGAGGTGAAATCTATTTCTCTTCGATATTTAGTTGGCTTCTCAAGTCGAGAATGAACCAAGGGAAATAACCACAGATTTAGACTGCAGTATTCCGTAATTTACTTTGTTGCGTCCCTTGGTTTGAGTTTTCGGCAATTACCCCAAGTAACTGGCTGTTTGCATACTCGCGAATTGACCAACCCTTTCTCTGAACGAATGAATTCTCGACAAGAAATAAGAATCATAAGAAGAATTGGCACACCCTCAGGGTCATTCCACAATTGCCTATGTCATTTTTTTTGGCGTTTTGATCTGAAAATGCTCACCTTAATCAGACAATCACATTACACCGTTCAGCAGTTACATCGTTTTGTTTCGTTGACTTACGCCTTCTTAAACGAAAACCCACACCCACGTAAATCACCATTTTACACTAATGTTAGGGGAACGTAGACTGATTACAAAGCCAAGGAGAGAAAATACAAAGCTGTGTTCACTGTTCAGCTATGGCTTTCTATATAAAGTACTACGCTCCCCTAACAACAGCTACCATTATCTTCAAAATGGACAGGTTTTTTTTTTTCATCTTAAAAAAAAACAACACCTAAACTTGACTTGGGTAATTGTGGAATGACCATGAAGGCATGTTGAATACGCTTTAACATGGATGAAATAATTACAAAGCCAAAAACAGAAAATACTGAATTGGTTTCACTGTTCATGTATAGCTTATAATAATGTAAAGTACCATTTAAAGTTACATAACGATGATGATGGTGATTATGATGATGATGATGGTGATTATGATGATGATGGTAATGGTGATTATGATGATGATGATGGTGATTATGATGATGATGATGATGGTGATGACGATAGCGATGAAGGTGGTGGTCGTGATATCATTGATAATGGAGGTACTTGTGATGGTAATGTGATGGTTCTATAAAGTGATATGTTATAAGCGGTGATGAGGGTTCAGCTTGCAATGGTAAATCATTTATGTACCCTTTTCTGTTTAGACATGTTCACTAAAGGTATGTCCTTTAATACCAGTATGAGAATACAGATACTCTGGTCTCTCATGAAACCTCTGCAGCCTATCAACATGGAAAACCTTTACTGATCCATCAATGTGGATAGCGTAATCTACCTTCGAAACAACTCGCTCAATAACATAAGGACCTTTCCATGTCATCAATAACTTATTATGGTCCGTAGGTAATAACAATAGGACCTTGTCTCCTGGCTTAAAAATTCTCAGTTTGGACCCTCTATCTTTATAGTTTCTTTCTCTTTTTAAAGCGATACTCGAAGCTTCTTCCGCAATATTCTGACGAGGAGAGAGACTGCGGTGCCAGTGAATTATTAATGTGCTATTAAGACCCTGAGGGGAGAGGCTGAGGCCGAAGTGCCTTTAGGAGTAACTACCGGGTTGTGGATCCGAGGAAGAGTGCATGTGAGAATAAGGCCGTTGTACGGCAGTTAATCCCAATAATATAATGTATGTAATTGCGCTATTATCTGTATAATTATGTTTAAATAAATGTGTGAGTCTGATGGGTTGTTCTGTTAAGTGTTAAACTTGTTTGTTCGTGATTGTTGTCCTGTCATAAATTATTACATCTCCCAGTCTGGGATTTGTGACAATCATAATCACCATCATCATCATCATCATAATCACCATTACCATCATCATCATCATCATCATCATCACCATCAACATCATCATCATAATCATAATCATCGTCATCATCATCACCATCATCATCATAATCACCATCACCATCATCATCATCATCATCACCATCATCAACATCATCACCATCATCATCATCAACAACATCATCACCATCATCAATAACTTCAGCATGATCTTCAACAGCACCATCAATACCATCATTAATTTCATTTTCATCCCACCCCCTATCACCACTCTACTACCACCACCTTTTTCTCCATCGTCACCAACATCACCACCAGGTTCAGCGTCATCTTCAGCAGCAAAATCACATCGCAACTTCTATCTCCACCACAACCACCACTACCGCTAATTTCAACATAATCCCCATCATTACCACTAAAACAAACGTTACAATAGCATCATCAGTACTAACATTTGCAAAATCATCATCAGCTTCAGCCCTCACCACAATCAGCACTACTACACCCCCGCCAGCACCAACAGCAACAGCACACACCTCATCACCACCAGCTGCACCATTACACTCCCGCCAGCATCAACAGCAACAGCATACACCTCATCAGCACCACCATCACCACCAACTGCACCATTACACTCCCGCCAACACCAACTGCAATAACACTACATCAACAACATCCACACCTTGAAGAGATAACTGTCACCATAAACCACAACTACAACATCTGGAAGTTCACGAGATAGAGACACCCTCCTTAATAGTTTCATCATGGATTTCGCGCCTACCCCAAGCGTCGATTTCTCTAACCAGGCACGTATCAAGAACACTAACCCAATAACTCTTTCATACGTCTTATCACCAGTAGCTTCCCTTACTCTATCATAACAATCAATTTCCTCACCACTGTAGCATTGTATATGAGTCCGTAGCACTTTTCTACAGTACAGAAAGTTTAACTAGGTTAACTGAACAAACAAACAAATCAGTTAGTAAACATACAGAAAAACAATCACCCCACAAAGACAGACAGACAAATAAACTAAAGGCCAAGTTTACAAAAACACGTATATTAACAGTTAGCATACCTTCGAGAGGCTCATATCACTTTCTTCCCTCTCATCCATCGGCGCATTAACCAAATGGATAGAGCACCCGACCAATGTCCCAGGTTCGAATCCCACGAGAGAGGTGAGCCGTGAGGTGTGCAATATAAAGAATTTCTGGTAGTGTTTTTAAGATAAATGTTATTACAAGTCCGTATGTTCTCCACTTTTTTTGCGCTGGGGGTACGTATTTTAAAGCCGCTTTGTGACTCCAGAGCCAGAGAGCTCCTCCCGAAATACTCCTAACAACAGCCTTAATTATTTATTCTTTCAGATTTTCTTTTTGCTTTCCTCCTATTTTTTTGTTGTTGTTGTTGAAAGGGTAAGAGACCGGGTTAGGGATTCGATAAGATTTAGGGTTGAGGATAAGGACTGGATTAGGTATAGTACCTAAAAGTACGTGTTCCTAGCGCAAAACTCTTGGGGTACGTACATACAGGTAATAACAGCCACTTTTAAGCTACCCACTCGTCAATTTCTTGATAGGCTCCGTCCTTCAGATAGCCTCATTGTTCCGGAACAGGAACGCAAAACGCCAACTTCAAAAAAAAATCAAAAAAATCGCACCTATTGCCGGTCGGGAAAATCGGGTTTGAGGTTGGGGGACAGAGGAAGGGGGGTGTTGGAAGAGGAAATCACATCTGATTCTAATCTAACAAAGATCCCAAAGCCCCAAGGTTGGCATCGTAAAG
Organism: Onchidella celtica; assembly: GCA_963931925.1. NCBI lineage: Eukaryota > Metazoa > Mollusca > Gastropoda > Systellommatophora > Onchidiidae > Onchidella > Onchidella celtica. The sequence goes on from OZ007570.1 coordinate 4,381,459, forward strand.
TAATAAATAAAAGGAAAGGGGAAGACGGGAGAGCTTTGGGTGGGTATATTTCCTTAAGGATGAAAATAACACATTCTTCGCTTTCCTAAAGCTATTTACGTCATCTATAGAACACCAGGCGCTTTGTCTACATGTTTTCCTTTTCTCTCTCTCTCTCTCTCTCTATCCCTGTCTCCCCTTCTCTCTCGCTCCTTAGCTCTCTTTCTTTCTCTTTCTCTCTTTTTTTGTTCCCCTCTCTTCCAACCTCTTTCCTTCTCTCTCTTTCTCTCACCCTACCACTGTCTCTTCTCTTTCTCTCTCTGCTTCGCTCTTTCCTTCTCTTTCTCTTTTTTCTTTCGTCCCCTCTCCCAGTCTCTTTCATTCTCTCACTCCCATTCTGCCCCCTTCTCTCTCTCTCACTCCAGTATTTTTGGGCCCGGCATCGAGAAATATGAAATCTGACCTTCGTCCAGGGAATTGATCAATAGAGAAGCTTTTCATAACACAACAATGGAAATTTTACACCTCATTTTCAGTTCTGTGTTTGTTTTTAAAATAGTATTTATCAAATCAAGCAAGGGCAATCTGTAAGACGAATGGAGCTATGTGGAGCCGTGTGGAATTGTATGGAACCGTGTAGAGCTGTGTGGAGCTATGTGGAACTGTGTGGAGCTGTATGGAGCTGTGTTTCCATGTGCACGGAAACCAGAAACAGCAACGAAAACGTCAAAAATCCACAAAATAGTGAACTAGGGTGTTTCGATGTGTACAGTAAAGGCGCTTCCCTACACATGAAAACATTCTTTCTATTTCTCTCATTGATGGGTTTTTGCCATTTTCGTATCTATTTCCGTTTCCGTAAGCAGGAAATCACAGCCTGAAGCTGTGTTTCTATGTGTACCGAAATGGAAACGGCAAAAATCCGTCAAGCAGTAAACAGGAAAGGTGTTTACGGAAAAGACTTTTCCGTACACATAAACACGGTTCTTTCTATTTCACTACTTGAAAGGGTTTTGACGTTTCCGTTTCCGTTTTCGTAAACAAGAAAACACAGCCTGAGTCTCTACATATCACTGTGTTCGTGTGAGAGCGTGGTGGTGAAACGGACTTACGTTTCTGGGGCATCTCGGAACTTTTTAAACACAAAATTAGGCTATCTGCTTTACAACAATGTCATGTCCTAACCAAGGGCCTAAGAAGGTTCATACTTTCAGCCTGGTCTTGTAAATGGATTAAGTGCGCAGGCATAAAATCAAGAATTGTCACCTCGTAAGACAGAATCATGTCTGTACACATCAGTACCAGTACCAGTACGGACATCATCGGGGTCCGTATCTTCCGTGGAAACAACTGTAGACAATCTCAGTAATGGAAACAACTAATTAGAAAATATTCAAATGGCGTTAAACAGTGACTTGGGTCGAATTTAGCAACCAAAGCATAACAGTTGAATATCTCGTAAGACTGGCTCGTTTATTCCCAAAAAGTGCAGACCATCCGTTTATTTTCTGAAGTTCTTCCCACTTTGATGTTCGAACTATGAGGTTTTAATTCAAACCAGAAATATTTTCATGCGTGCAGCCGGAAGTGAGAAAGTGAAAACAGCATAGATAGAAAAGATCTGAAGACAAAAATTCAATTGACAAAAATGTTAAAGGAACAAACTGACCTTCAGAGCGAGTGCCATGTGGAAAGAGCTCAGACCATGTTGTCCTTAGAGTTTACGCGTTGCGCAAAAGCTAATAATTTTCTTTGAATTTCGCACCAACTTCATATTACAGTATCAGATCAATTTCATATATATATATACATCCCTCTTCCCTTGCACAAGAGGCCATCCATATAGTGTGCACCCTGGGAGAAAAGGTGAGGGGGGGGGGAGTGGGGGTTGTTCCGGGGGGGGGGCGAGGATGTTCCCAGCGTATGAAAAGCGTCCAGGGACTAGGGGAGCAGGGGGGTGGGGTGGGGGTGGGGACCCAGGGAGAGAACATACATCCAAAATGTCATGGTAATGAATTTACAGGGTTTGGATTTAATTGTATCGGTTTGAACAAAATGAGTTGTACGATTACACATGGCGGGTATAGAGCAAAATTGTCGTATCTCCAGGTTTTTGAATTGGGGTTCATAACGGCAATACTGTAATAATGACAAACTGCTTCTTTGCAATATTTTCGTTATTCCCCTGTCTTTAACCAGTTCCAAGTTACAGAGAAGCAGTATTGTTGTATCTCCCTTAAAAATGAGATCATTGAGAGCAATCTTGTGGTGTTTCCGAGACAGCTCCCATTATTCATATCACTGGAGATACAACAATTTTGCTCTATACCCGGGAAATATAAAACTTGAATATAGGCTATATATCTCACAAAACAATGATTAAAAAAAAAAAGAATGGTACATACAAAATGCCATTTAAAATGTTCAGACATCAAGGCCTTGTCACGGTCCTGCACCCTTCTAATGGCCGTACGCTCGTGCAGGAGCGTGGTGTCGGGGTTCAAAACATCGCATTTCAAGACTTTTTTTTTTCTTCTTGTATTTTTCTATAGTAGATAGGACCAAGTGCAGGTACATCCAGGTAGGGCAGTTGTGAGACAGGAACATGTAAGACTGCCTTCAACATTGCCGTGGCTTCAGAACAATGCATGATTGTGTACTCATCCTCACCAGGCATCAGCTGCCACTGCCAAAACATGCTATCTGCTGAGGGGTAAAGAGGATCTCTCTATTCGTCCTCTGTTGTCTAGAGGGAGCACAACAAGACTTTCCTTTGTTCTCCTATCTAAGAGTAAAAAAAAATGGCCTCAAAGGGAAACGGTTAGAGATCTGATCAGAACGGCGTAATCTAAATAAAGGAGGGAAGCTCTTGGGGGAGACGGGAGGTAGGGGGAGGGGGTGAGGGTAGGAGGCTCTCAGCAGATACGGGGGAGGCGGGGGGGGGCTGTCATGGGAAGGAGGTGGAAGGTGAGGTGGATGTTCTCAGGGGAGACGGGATGGGGGTAGGGGCTGTCAGAGGAGACGTAAGGGGGGAGGGGTGGGTGGGGGGAGAGGCAAGATCGTAGAGGAGATGGGTGAGTATGAGTGTGTATGTGTGTGTGTGGGGGGGGGGGCTCTTATCCGAGACAGGGGCCTTGCCTAGTGAAAGACGTCAATGAAGCAGTTGTCAGTCAGTGAGTTTGGAAATGAAGCGGTAATGACGGGGTGAAGTGTACTGGAAAAACATCGGGTTTCATCCATGCCGAGTGAATCATGGCTTGCCTGTGTAAATAACAGAAGTTTTGGGTGTAAAAATCTTAAAATTTTGAACAGCCTTTTTGGCAATCCTGAATTTGTCTCACATCACCTTTACACATGCCCTGCTCCAAGTGACCTACGAAGTACCTATGTAGCCTACCTACCTTACCAGATATCGGGAATACCCTCTATGTAGACATTACACAGTTGCCGAAAATCTGCAAATTCTTTGCCATATCAACAGGCCAAAGTGCTCAAGCTCAAATAGCCGGTGGGCAGAAAACGTGAAACATGAAAGTAAAAGTAATAAATTTTTATCTTAATATAAGTCCATTTTTCGTGGTTAATGGATTGCGAAACCTTGGCCACAGATTATCAATTGAAAGGGGACTAAGTGCCATTGGTGTTTAGACCCCTTGTTATTCTAACCCTGTCAATTTGTTAAAGGGTTAGAATTACAAGAGATCTAAGTGCAAATAGCATGTAATTGTAACCCATTCAATTTGGAACAATTCGGTACTGTAATGAAATCGTTATTTTTTTATTTTATAAGTCGATTGCGGAATGTCCAGCGGTTCTAAAGTTTTGTAACTCTCCAGTATTGGTATTATATTTCATTCAAGTCGTCAAAAGCTGGGATGTGGACCGTCATGCAATGCTGTGCAGCTGTTTTGAGTTTAATAGTTTAAAAAAATTCAGAGAAGTGCAAGTTGTGTTATTTCTGGTCTAACAGACCAAATGAGAAACGAAATTCACTGACATTTATGTTGGCTAGCAGAAAGTGTAGAAGTCTCAGGTCAACGCTTTTACAGTTTTGTAATCGTTCAGGCTTGTTTCTGATGAGATTCTTTAATATACTTGTGAATCGACCGTAAAGTAATAATAATGATAATAATAAAGTACATTTATACGCGAGCCTTTCTTGACTGCTCAGCCCCATTAACAGGGAGAGAAACAAATTAACAGTCCCACTCTTATAATTATGAGGAGGTAACTTTCCAAAGCTGCTCAGTGACTTTATATTGATTTTGAGAAAACGCGCTACTTTTGACACAGCATAATATTGAATCTGAGAAGGTACTTACATTTTGAATAAAAAACTCACTGATTTTGCACATTTTGATTGCCATAATGTTTCAGCTGTAGGCAGGTTTTTACGGCTGATTTGATGTTAAAAACCGCAACTCATTAAAAAAAAAAAGTGACTTAGCAGGTTTTGCAAGTTACCTCCTCATGATAATATGTATATTCATGCATACAAACACATCTACACACACACACTACAGAATGCGCGCGCACACACACACAAACACAGAGACACACCACATACCCCATTTACTAGACACGGCACAGAAATTCCATCAACAGTCAAAACTTCTTAGATAAATGGGTTTCTAAATTATTTTCAAACCTGTGAATGGATTGTCGATAGCGGTTGTCAGCAGTTTCACAATTAAAACCCTCCATTAAACCGTAAAGGCATTCAACACAAGCAACTACTCCCAATCATAGCTTCACGGTGCCGCTCTGAAAATTGGGTTTACGCAGATGTTCAAACTGTGAGTACACACTCGGCAAGCTATAGACCAGTCTCATGCCCGTTCATGGCATTGTAGATTTATTTCTGGCACTTACTACAACATCATCACCGCCATGTTTTTTCCCCTGCCATTCCCTTTATTGCCACTATCATCATGTCTACAACAATCTCACAAGAGAGAAAATAATAATAAAATGTTTATTGGAGTGTGAAGAAATTGTACACATTTTTGAGATAACAAAAAAAGTAAACTGCCAACATTTCCAACCAAACATAGTTCACAGTTCTTTGTCAAGACAATTATATACACATGAAATAGATATCCGTATTAGGAATATCGTCTTCGACAACATCATCTTCATCGCCACCATCATTGTCGCCGTTATCACCATCCTACATCAACGTCAACAACAACAACAACAATAGCGAAAAAAAACATACAAACACACTGACCAACAAACTTACATACAAACAGAGAAAGAAAACAAAGAAGGAAAGTAGCAACAGCTGAGGTTGTAGGTGCAACAAACAAAATATCAAAAGTTCAGAGATCAAAGTTCACCTGAAAACAATAACATAACGTTCCTGTTTACCCGTAGACGTCATATCACCCCACCCCCCTCCGGAAGTTCTCTGACACACAAATATCTGCCTGCACCTTTTGTCTCGCAAATTTTCCAGAAAAAAGAAAACAAAAATTACGAGATATTTACGAGTAAAATAACCGTGCAGTAATACTATTCTCAAGTTAAGTTTGGATCGTAGGTTCCACTTGAAGAGTTTCTACGATCAGTCTTTAGTTAGGGTGAAATAGACAACACAAGGAAGAGGAAACAGCTGGGACAATTCAACTGTGACGTCATGCTCCATAACGAGGTTTGATGGGTCTGCCTTTGGAAAAAGCCGTATAGGAAGTGTCAACTGACAGAACACATTTAAAGGCAAACTTTGGGTTAGAGATAAAGACCAAAATCATCTCCTTCCTATCCTAACTAATGGGGCTGAAGGCCAAGGTATTGCAGATTTTCGTGTTCAAGTCTTTGTTTTTGCAAGATACCGCCCTTGGCATTTGCGCAGATTTTCACTGAATACCGCCCAAAACAGAACTGCACTTGAAGGCCCGACCGCACAATTTGTTCAAAAGGCGCCACTTCGTAACGAAGGTATGCAAAGACTTTGATTAATACCTGCAGAGAGTATAGATTTATAGAGAGATCTCACTTCCGCCAAATCGCGAAACTAGGTCGCTGCGGTAGACAAGAAACTGAAGAATTGAAAGAGACCTTCTTTACCAAAGATAGTGTGCATATCTGTTTACTGTGGTTTGTTCATATTTTTGGGTTGATTGAAACTATTTAGAACCGTTTGCAAGTTCTTACGCTCCGTGGAAATGTGCAAACGGATATTGTTTACCGCAGCGACCTACTTTCCGCTCCATGCTAACAGTGGTTTCGCGGCGCCTTCCGTGTCTCGCAGTGCAAATCGACCATTAGAGAAACCTCTATATACATACTCTCTGGTATCTTTGAAGAAATGGCTCCGTATCTGAGGCTACAAAGAGATAAACAGAGGACGAATTTTAGTAGTTTAAAGATGTTGGGTTAACTATCCTGTCTTGCCATGTAATTCTGTTATAAGAATTATCTGAATGACACAGAATTGAAGTAAAGCAAATCCAGAAGGCATTCAACATTATTTTCCAGCCGAATCGAAAAATGATAAAAAAAAAAAGACGAATTCTATAGTTATAATAATAATAATGAAGATCATTTATATAGCGCCGAATCCAAACAAGTTTACTCTAGGCGCTTTACAGAAAGTCTTGTTCTCTCGATTTGCACCTCTCTCACTCTCCCTTTCTTTCTCCCACCCTCTCTCTCTTCCTCCCTATCTCACTCTATTTCAGAGCAAATTGTAACGCAGCCTGTTAGGCGCAGTTCACAACTCACAACTAGTATTCTAAAGTATTATAATAATATTTGAATATATATTAATATCTATTTAATAATGAATATTATAAATTTTCGTTGGTGATATTGGGGGTGATAGGGATGAATTTTAATCTATTAATTAGTAACAGTCTGAAATATGAAATATAAGCACTGAATACTAAAAATTGAACTCGTGTCAGATGATAAGAGAGCTTACTTCAAGTTTTGTAGTATAATGTGTTTCGTCACGGAAAGGCCTGCTCGTGCAGTTCGTTCGCGAAAAGGCCCTCAGGTGTACGGTTCCGACTTGAAGGTCGCCGTGAATCATCGGTAACTCTACACAGTTTCACGTTTATTACCGCCAAATAAAAAAATAAAGGGGAAAAAATCTGGGGGGGAGAGGGAAGTAACTTTGTTTTGTATATAATCTACAGGAAGCTGCCAGACTTGGACAAAATCTGCCAGTGAAAACGGGGCGATTTAAATTCAAACCTCCTGGAGTATTGTAAAAAAACTCGTGAAAAAGTCGACAATTTTACCTGGCATAAAATATTATGCCTAATTGGCTGATGTAAAAGTTTCGCGATTGCTTCATTAACCTTTAAAAAGAAAAAAAATGTGCACGCTGTGAAAGGTTAGTTCAGAAAAGTGACAGCTGTGCACCATTTTTCTTTCCTTCCTTTCATTTTTTCAAAACGAATATTTTTTTTTAACGCCAGGTAGAAGACGATGCAAAACGTTGTTTGTTATGGCCAGAGGTTTTTCACGTGCGATGGAAAGTGAATTTAAAACTTGTGGCTAGCTGTGTCAGTGCTTTCCCGAGGGATATGGTTAGTTCATCAATATCGTGCTTTTAGAAGTCAAAGGATTTTTTTTTTGTGGATTAATTTTCCGATCAATTTCTCGCAAAACTGCCGGCCTTATTTCCTTTAATCATTCTCTTATTTGAAAAAGAAAAGTAACAACAACAGCAAAAAAACAAAAAAACAACAACAAAAAAACCAACTTTGCTTGTGTCTTTTTGTGTGACATGTAAAACAGGTATATTATATTTACATCTTGTTTTTATGTTATTTACAGCGCAATATTCATTCATTGTTTTTTACTATCACTTCATTTATCCTGTTTTTTTTTGTGTGTGTTTTTCATGCGCAAGAACATGGCAGTTTAAAAATGATCACAATGAGATTTTCAGACTTCGTTATATATGGATGATGTTGTAAGCCAGTCGTGAAACAATGGTGCTGCTCACTCATTCATTGCAGGTGTATAGCTTTGGATAATGAGACGTTAACATTTTTTAAACATATTATGATTTGTGGACTTTCAGTGCTAATAGAGGCTTACTCAGGGGATAAGAATTAAAAGCAACTTTAATACTATTTATTTCAACTGTTTCAGCTAGAGAAAACTCACACACACACTCACCCACACGCACACAAACACATACACACACTCGTCTACACACACACACACTCGTCTATACACATACACACGTTTACACACATACACTCGTCTACACATACACACTCGTCTACACACACACACTCACCCATACGCATAGCCACACTCATTCACACACATACACAATGTTACCCAGGAAGCGAACGTGCACTCTAAGCAGACATGGTGGTCTCAGAACCTCTAAAGCGTTCTAGTGTTTTTTGTAACATCTGAATGTGCAGTCATCACAAGATGTAGGTAACTTCTATCATCATGTTTCAATGGGAACATTCGTGTAAAGGCAAATTACTTTCATTCTTCACTATGATAAAATATCCGTTCAGAAGAAAATTATTTCAATACTTTTCATTATCAGCCAATGCCACTTCAACTCTCAAATAAACTTTATGATAGCTGTGAAATGGAAAGCGGCACTTCCACATTTTATGTGAAATAGAATTTAAAACATTCTCTCCTTACTGCACCCGCCTGACTCACACACAGGCCCAGTGTGACTCAAAACTTGAGGTCTGACGTATTACAAGTGAGGGGGGCTTGAAAATCCAAAGGTCTTAAGTGCAGGGTTCATACTCGAGTGGAAAAAAAAAAGTAGTCACAATAGGCTGTTGTTTAAGTACTATGCACCCCAAGCGTTTTGCGCGAGGACCGTGTACGTACACGCACCTAATACTACCTATCCCTAACCCAGTCCTTATCCTCAACCCTAAATCTTATCGAATCGAATCCCTAACCCTGCCCCCTACTCTTTCAGCCCCCCCCCCCCCCAAAAAAAAACAGCTGGAAAAGAAAAAGAAAATCTGAAAGAATAATTAATTAAGGCTGTTGTTAGGAGTAGTTCGGGAGAAGATCTCTAGCTCTGGAGTCACAAAAGGCTTTAAAATACGTACCCCTAAGTCAAAAATCTTGGAGGACGTACGTACTTGTAACAACATTCTTCACAAAAATCGTTATTTAGTATCTTTTGTTCTGCAAAAGGAATTTTCATCTGCATTAATAAAAACAACAAACATTTAGCCTAGGCACGCACTAACTTACTTTGACCGTCGACTGGTTTGATGTGACGTCATGCTATTGAGGTTCATTGACATCCAACTAGTTTGTTGGTACGTGTGCGAGATCTTGTTGAAATTCTTAACATGTCCCGTCTCCACCGACTTGACGGCCGACCAAGATCGGCTACAGCACGCCTAGGTTTAGGTGCCTTTCCATTTCCACCATTTTGAAGCGGAATATAGTGTTTGATATCGACTTTTGAAGGGTCGCAAATGGTTAATTCTGTCCAAACACAATTGAGTGCCTTTTGATTTTCAAGTTCTCAATTTTTGTTTAGATCTTGCCTACATCCAACCAACAACCTTACGGAAATCTGACGGGTAGGACTGACGTCGTTTGCGCATAGGAATGACATCTTTCCTACTTAGATCCGCTGGTTATGACACCACATCGACGTCGGATTGATGTAGGGAATCCGCCCCTACGGTAATCGTATCAACCCCAAGGAAATCCGATACACAAATCTGCATTGGATTGACGCAGAGATGCTGGTACCAATCAAGTTTGGAATGCCACTTCATTTCAGGCAATAATCTCCACATTTCCTGTTCTCTAAATGTTTAATTACTTTCATAACAGTCTGATAACAGTTTTAATTATGAAAGTTTCTCAGTTTGAAAGTTAACCAACCTCAGCAGAACGCAGTGAACATAACAATAAATCATATTACAAAGGCAGTAAGGTCCCCAATGTAATCATGAAAGTTTTTTTCACCGCTAAGCCTTCAATTCTACAAAATAACGTATCACGTATAGAAAGACGTAAAGGTGTACGGAGATATATTGTAAAAGATCTTGAAGTTCGTTATATTTTCAATATTTTCATTGATTTTGAGCCACAACTGAGTTGAACAGAAGAAAGTGTTCCGACATTTTGAGTAGAAAAAAAAAAGTGGCATTTCCTCTAATAATTTCCAGAAACTGTTGCCTTAGATGAGAAAATACCTCGTGTGACCAACATTTTGTACTTTGAAATGGAAACGGGGAAAGAACAAAAAAATAAGATTAAAAAAAAATAAATTTGTTGTGGAGTATCAGCGGTAGAAGGCAATAGTTACCTGAGATACCAATGAACTTACGGGAACCTGGCACTCAAGAGCCATTTTATTAAAGTAATATACAACTCAGAGGAAACTAACTAAGGGCTGTAGGTAACATTATTATTGAGTCAACATACGAATAACTCATTAGCACTAGGAAAAAGGCATAATTAGGTTTTGTGGCGTATTTGAGACTACGCACGCTTCGATACGCAGATATGATTGTAAAAATTTACACCAATGGCCAAATCTTCAACAATAACATGACTTTCATGGGAGAAAGCGCTGTTTTCGAGTCAGCAGTCAGAAGAGGATTCAAAAACTGAGAGTTATTAGTGTATTTTTCTGTGGCGATACTGTTCTAATATCGAGCTTTGAGGATACCGGTGAGGATAGAAAGAAGGAAACATGTTTCAAAGTTTGTGCCTGGCGAAGTGGAAGCTGCGGGCGGCCAAGAAGAGTATGGACGATGAAACGGTAAGTGGGATTCTCTGTTGTGTCGAGGCCTTTCTTGTTTGTCCATCTTTTCCTTCATTCGGCTATCCACCAATGCCATCTGTCTATTTCTCCGCCCGCCTGTCCATCCATTCATCCTTTTATGTAGATGTCGGTCCGTCCATCCATCCATTCACCCTTCTCTATATCTCCATCCGTTTATCCACCTATTCATCTTTTTGTACTTGTATATCTGTCCCGTTAAACCTCCCATTCTTTTATCTATTCCTCGAGCTATCCCTAAGTCCATCCACCTACTCCTAAATTTTCCAGCTATCCATCCATCCATCCCTCCCCCCCTCCCTCCATCCATCCATCTATCCATCCATCCATTCATTCCCCCATCCATCCATCCATCCATCCATCCATCCATCCATCCATCCATTCATCTATTCATCCATCCATCCATCCATCCATCCCCCCATCCATCCATCCATCCATCCATCCATTCATCCATCCATCCATCCATTCATCCATCTATTCATCCATCCATCCATCTATTCATCCATCCCCCCATCCATCCATCCATCCACCCATCCATCACTTCCTCGTGACATAAACGCCCCTTTTAACAGATGTTGAAGTATTTCGTAAACGGTATTATTGTAGTGCCAACCGTGCAAAGGAACAGTAATTGCTTTGACTACATATGGCCGTTACTTGCCAGTTTACAGTTTGACCCGATACTGGTTCATAAAGCATCATCCTTCATTTTGTTTCAAGCTGATGGAGGATACCTAAGGGACACAACCATTAAAAAACAATCATAATGGAAACACAGCAGCATTTATCTTTCCTTATGAAGAGTTGAAAATCTCCATCACAATCTAAATCAGTACACGTACCGAGCAATATCTTATGAGATGTCCTTTCGAAGCCACTCCCACCCTCCTATCCTGACAAAGCGATTGTATAGATCCTTTTCACTTCCGCGTTACGGGTGTTTGCGGGGAGCCGCACGGCTTCGAAAAGCACCGTGTAGGGCAAAAACCTCCACTTGCCTTAGTGATGGCATCTGAATTTGTGCGCAGTCTCAGCAAAGATGCATTTTTATGCCAGAACCAGCACGTAACTGGTTTGTAGAGTTGGGTGCCCAACAAGAGGATGGCATCGTTCGACTGTTGTCCACCGCTTTCTGCCCTACAAGTGGGGCACGCCGCCATTTTGTTTGCAAATCACGTGATGTGGAGGACGGTAGATGAAAAGAGTCTATAAAGCTGGCTTTTCTTAGAAAGTTGGCATACCCACGCCCCTTCTCCAAAAACCGAAAAATAAGAAACAGGTTTCAGGTTAACTATGCTTAATATTTACAACTGCAAATCAGAGAATATTTCTCCTCTGGTAAGGCCATCCTTAAAAACCACACCACCACCACCACCACTACATCACCACCATCACCACCACCACTACCACCACCACCATCACCACCATCACCACCACCACAACATCACCACCATCACCACCACCACCACCACAACATCACCACCACCACCATCACCACCACCACCACCACCATCACCACCATCACTATCACCACCATCATCACCATCACCACCACCACTACCATCACCACCACCACCACCATCACCACCACCACCACCACCACCATCACCACCACCACTACCATCACCACCACCACCACCATCACCATCACCACCATCACCACCACCACTACCATCACCACCATCACCACCACCACCACCACCACCACCACCACCACCACCACCACCACTACCATCACCACCACCACCACCACCACCACCACCACTACCATCACCACCACCACCACCACCACCACCACCACCACCATCACCACCACCACTACCATCACCACCACCACCACCACCATCACCACCACCACCATCACCACCACCACCACCACAACACCACCACCATCACCACCACCAACCACTAAAATCAAGACCTCGCACAAAGTACTTTGTTTGGGTGTCAGGCCTGGCCCTATTAGCAGTCTCGGCCAGGACTTTATATATTTGCGTCACTGTGTGCTTGAAAATGTACTACCAATGTTCAGCTGTGTAGGACGACACAGGGACAAAGAATACATTGCTTTTATATCGTTTTTCGCTATGTTCTGAACCGTCTACCCCATGTTATTCAACTCCGCAACTGATTCACAGAATCTTCAAAGGGAGTATATTTTTAAGTTGGATAAAACGACGCTCGGCATTTATTTTTTTATAGTAACAACTATTTTTTTCTCTCTGTCTGTCCAGAACAAAATGTGTCTCTGTCTTTTATCTCCATCTTTCCTTTTCTCTCGTTTTAGCTACTTCAGCTACCAAGTAAAGACAACTGTGGGTATTGTATTGATGTTCCAGCAATCTACACTGTTTCACCGGCTTTCCTCGTCTTTATCCCAATCGTTATTCGCTTCTCAGAAGCACGGAATGTACCCCAAGTCTAGTGTGATTCAGAGCTTCTTAAGCAGAGTGGAGCTTAATGAGTACTTCGAGTGAGCACCCGGTCACACGCGAGCTGGCGTTAAACGAATCTCAGAGACAAACTCACTCACTGACAAATTCTCTATTGATTTCTTCGTTTTTGTTTCAACATGGGTGGTGTGATCAATGATAGGGTGATCTATCTATCTATCTATCTATCTATCTATCTATCTATCTATCTATCTATCTATCTATCTATCTATCTATCTATCTATCTATCTATTTGTCTGTCTGTCTGTCTGTCTATCTATCTATCTATCTGTCTATCTATCTATCTATCTATCTATCTATCTATCTATCTATCTATGTATCTATCTATCTATCTATCTATCTATCTATCTATCTATCTATCTATCTATCTATCTATCTATCTATCTGTCTGTCTGTCTGTCTGTCTGTCTGTCTGTGTCTGTCTATCTATCTATCTATCTATCTGTTTATTTGTCTGTCTATCTATCTATCTATCTATCTATCTATCTATCTATCTATCTATCTATCTATCTATCTATCTATCTGTCTGTCTGTCTGTCTGTCTGTCTGTCTGTCTGTCTGTCTGTCTGTCTGTCTGTCTGTCTGTCTGTCTATCTGTCTGTCTATCTGTCTGTCTGTCTGTCTGTCTGTCTGTCTGTCTGTCTGTCTGTCTGTCTGTCTGTCTGTCTGTCTGTCTGTCTGTCTGTCTAACTATCTGTCTAACTAACTATCTATCTATCTATCTATCTATCTATCTATCTATCTATCTATCTATCTATCTATCTATCTATCTATCTATCTATCTATCTATCTATCTACCCGGCCCATTGCTTGCCCGTCCGCTTTCTTGAACATTATCTATTTCACTGCTCCTGTGCACTCTGTATCTGTACTCAGCATTTGTCATCGACCATTACACACGGAGAACAGCCCCTACACAAGACGGAGCCCGGTGACCCGATGGACCGACTGACCGATGCGAACAGTGACTTGATGATGGAAACATTGCAAAAGTATGAGGAAATTTCCCTGAGACAGAAAGTCCCGGAGTCTGAAAGGAAAAATGATAGAGAGGATTGTGGAAAATCGTCATTCAGACAGATTAGCATTACTGTGAGTCTTCACTGTCTTAGGATCAGCTAATCATCAGCTCCATCATCATACAGTGGTCATCATCATCTTCACCACTGAATCATCATCGGCATCATGGTGGCCTGGTCATGTTCTTTTCCTTCTTTTCACATCTTCGTCGTCTTCATATTAATAATCTTCATTGCCATCTTCGTCATCATCTCCTCCACCACCACCATCACAGTATCACCAGCATCATCTTCATTATCATCATCATCGATAAGAACAGTAACAACAGCAACAACAACAGCAACCACGACAAATAAACCCCACCTCCCAAAATCACCACTTGCCACAATAATTATGATCATCTTCATCTTCCGCGTTGCCCTATGAATGCCCACGGCTACAAATACAACTGACTTGTGCGTAGATCGCCTTCATTTCCAACCATTGAAAACTATCCCTTTGAAATAAGGATAGATGGCATCTATCGTTCTTATGGCATCTCACACATGTGTTGTCCCTTTCGCATTCGCTCAGGATAACAACACACAGTAACAATGGCAGCCTTGGTATATTCTCAATTTTGAATGAATGTTGTTACTTGTACGTACGTCCCCTAAGTTTTTTGTGCTAGGGGTACGTATTTTAAAGCCTTTTGTGACTCCAGAGCCAGTGAGCTTCTCTGGAAATACTCCTAACAACAGCCTTAATTAATTATTCTTTCAGATTTTCTTTTTGTTTTCCTCCTGTTTTTTTTTGGTTGAAAGGGTAGGGGGGTAGGGTTAGGGATTCGATAAAATTTAGGACTGAAGATAGAGACGGGGTTAGGGATAGGTATGTGTACGTACGCACCTCTTGCGCAAAAACGCTTAGGATGTATACGTACGGTAACAACAGCTTTTTTGAATTTTCTGTTTATCCAATTCAACATCAAACATTATACTATAAGGGAACCAGGGACTGGACATGTAAGCACCTAGAACTCCGTGACTACATTACAAAATGTCACGAAACTTTGTGTACTGCCACAATTTTTGAAGTTGAATTACGTGGACACATCCATTTTGGACAAAGTCCAGTCTTCATTATTATTTATTTAAGATTTGTTTTTAAGCCGCAGAGAAGAGACGCATTTCCATCGAGTAAAATCTAAACCTATGATGGGGAATTCCGTTGTTTTCCCCTAGAGCTATCGACATCGCTGACAGAACATCAACTTTGTTACATAATGATCAGCGTATTCTGCAAGGGATTGTGGTACACGTATAACAGTAAGTTCTATTACTCTTTGATTCGAACCGAGCATCGTTATAAATATGACCCACATCTAGATATACAGACTTAAGGGACGCGTTGGTCTAGGGGCAAAGTGCTCGCCTCTCATGCCGAAAGTACCGGTTTCGATCCCCGGTCGTTGCAGGCATGTTGGAATTTTGTTTGGGGAAAAAGTCTTGTCCTTAATCCTATGGCAGGTAGGGTCGAGCACCTAGTCTTCTCGGATAAGGATGAAAAACTCGTAGCGGCCCATTTGCAGGTTGCGCACGTTAAAGATACCTCGGCAGTTGAAAGTCGAGAAGAGCAAGCGAAAGAAGGCCGCTACCCTGGCAAAATTAATAAAAAACGAATCCCTACCACAAAAAAACGCACAGAAACATGATCAAGAAAAATTAACACAAGAAAAGTGAGGTGTAAATGCCTAGGGCAGCCAACCTCTTAAAATAAAGGTATAAAAACAAGATATAATGTATTATACGGCTGGGTCTGGTACACGCATTTGCAAGGTTTATCTTACTTGGGTCGCCCATTATCGAATTCCTTTCCTCACTCCAACTTCGATCTTCGACCAATAATATCATTCTTATATATATAACATTGTTATAATGTAACAAAATTTAAAGTTCCAACTAGTGCAGATAAAAAAAACAAAAACAACAACTGTAAATCTCAGACTAATCATCCAGTTGAGTCCCCATATTCCCAGCCAGGTCATCTTGACCTCATCCTAAAAGCCCTCAGATCAAAACGCCTATGGTAAAACTTCGACTGTCCAAACCTATTTTTTGTCTTCCATCTCGATAGGCCGAAGATTTATTGAAATGGAGCGCTAGTTCACGCAAAGAAACGGCGAACCCATTAGACGTAGGGGGAGATCACTGGCGGAAGTAAAATCAAAGCTGTCTGGAACACAGTGACATTTTCCTGTCTGGTAGCGGGAGAGCTTTGTCTTCAAGTCTGGGAGGTCTGTCTGAGATATGTGTGTCCCAGGCTGTACGTGATGCTTAGCTTAATTTCACAGATTGTCCAGTGTGTCGAGTTGGGGTAGGAATTCAATTTGGCTTAGAGAACACAGGGAAAAGGGGAGATAGTCAGACCAATCCAAGGGGCGACTACCCGTGATCGAAATACACACGTTTTCCATCTTTTGAAAGAAAGCGTCCCCGGAGGTTGGCTGTGCACTGCGCGCGGAAAAGAACGCAATTCTAGCCATGCAAAGAGCTCAAAGCCGATCCTGCACACAACGGACATCATTTCTGACGGACACCAGACACTGGTCGAATTATTATTAGTAACTATACCATAATCTCTAACGATGTGATACATATTACAGTTTGTATTTCATATATCTTTATTGGCATTTAGGAAATTTGCCATGATGTCATTGCAGCCCAGTTACAACTGGAGCAGGCGCACGTCATGGCCACCGCGCAGCGCCGATCCGTTGTTTTTTTTGGGAGGGGGGGGGGGTGAAGGAGTGATAGGGATAAATTTTAATTTAATTTTGCCCGGGCAGCGGCCATGTTCTGTCTACTCTTTTCGATTTCCAACTGCCAAGGTATCTTTAACGTGCGCAACGTGCAAACGGGCCCTCCGAGTTGTTCGTCCTTTTCCGAGAAGACTAGGTGCTCGATCCTACCTCCCATAGGATCAAGGACAGGAAAATATGAGAAAATTCCCAAAATTCCAACATGCCTGCACCGACCGGGATTCGAACCCGGTACCTTTGGCGTGAGAGGCGAGCACCTTGCCTCTAGACCACCGTCTGCGTATAATCGCTGCAAACTCCCACCCTCCCCTCTCCCCCTACCCCAAATCTGGCCCACACATTATCATTTGATGATTCACAGTGAAATAAGCAACAACAACAACAACATCTACGAATCCCTACATCCCTCTTGCTTACACACATACAGAACTGTGTTCAGATCTGAGCCAGATATCTGCAGACACTGAGCTCCAGCACTCTAACTTTGCCCCATGATTTTCAACGTGAGGAATGGGAGACCTTAAAGAAAGCCAAAGCTCACAGTGAAAAGGACCCTAAAGATAAATTGCAGGCGTCTTGAAGTATACACAGACAAGTTTCCAAACCATCGAACTGACGTATCAATTTTAAACCCAGCAAGAATTCTCAGCTTTACTAATCCTCCACTTTAGGTCTCCCCGCTGAAAAGCAAATTGAAGGGCCATGTAGACAAAAGCTACTGAAGTTTTAAAAACAACAGCAACAGCAACAACATTTTCCCATGGGTGTTTTCCCACATGTTATATACAATCAGTAATTTGATTCACATAATTGTCTTTGACCTTCCCAGAAAAGTATTAAAAAAATCTTTCGTCCCTTTTTTCAGTTCCTTGCTGATACTTGCAATTTGTGATTATTTTATTTTATTTGGTGGGCCTAAACTGTGGAACTTGAACGTTGATAACAGGAAAAGTGAAAATATCGTCACATTTAAAAATAGGCTCAAAACTGAATTGTTTATGGCTGTTTTCATTGAAACTGAGCGATAGCCCTCTTTGGTCTCAGAGGTTTGAGGATGGGAGTAGATCAAGTGTTTGTTAATGTGTGTGAGTGGGAGCATCATGAATTGATCTTTTGTTAATTCTGTTTTTTAATTTTAGTTCAGTGCCTTATAGCATATAATTTTTGTGTGGATTTGAGCGCTATACAAATGATTTATTACATTACATTACATTACATTACATTACATTTTACTTAACTTGTATTTTATGATTTTTTTTTACTGGGAAGTGCAGGGAAAGGGGGAGGGAGGGCAGACATAAAAGGTTGTAAACCATCCCTTCCCACATTTAGCCGAAGAGACTGCCGGACAGCATTAGAGAAGACGCACGTCTAGAACGTGCCAACATTAATTTCTGAATTCACAAGTAGGCTGGGCTGTTTGTATCGGACACACTGAACTCTCAGATGGGATTAGCGGATGACATGGGAGTGGGCTTTTTATTTTTTCGACTCGCTGCTCATAGCCTGAAAATTCTGTCTGAGAAATGGTTTCTCCCTGGATCCCGAAATAGAAGCATCAGAATTTATGGGTTGTAAAGAGCATGGGACATTTTTGACACATCTTGCTAGAGATTTCTTCCTCATGAACTCGAGTGTGTTTCCAGCCTCTTATTTGGGGGGTGGGGTGAGGGGGGGGGGCGTCCGTAAAGTCCGGACGCAGGGAAGGGGTAGGTCTTGCTCCCAGCGTGAGAAGAACTTACTTAGAGATATAGAGATGGCCTGAGACGGTATAAGTACTTTATTTAATTATGGCAACGAATTATAAAAATGAGGGGTATGTGAGGTGTAAAAATAGCCCATATCGAGACTACTTACTTTGTAGATGTCCCCTTGCTCTTTTTGCCTCACTGAGATGTTTCTGTGTGCATTGTTCATCAACTTCTCTGTGTCTAGAAAACATGCAGTGAGGACCATCGTCTTCTGTACATAGCTATAGGGATACCTTTCCACATCCATGCAGCCTTTGGGTTCTTATGATATATTTGAGGCGAAATCATAATCAACATTATCATCACTAGTAACTTCCCCATTCTTCGAATGGTAAAAAACAAAGCTCACCACTCCAGACCGAAAGGAATCAGCCAAGGAGCTTACACTATAATACTGGAGAGCGGACTGATGACATCACGCGTGCCGAATGTGGAGCATGCAGGTACCATGCCCATGAGGGCAAGAAGCCTAGGTAGCGCGATAGCCCCCATCGCGCGCTTGTCCGACACAATAGGCCGTTGTTATTTATGTTACGACGTATTCATTATTTCAAGACTAAACGAAATACACACTGTCATTATCTCACGATAATAGGTCTATTGTATTCTGTTCTTGGTGTACATCTTGGTCCTGTCTAGTCATTGTTATTCCATGCTTTACCAAAGTTAAAGCAAAAAAAAGATGGTGTACACATGTGAAATGTGTAATGAAAAATGTTCGGAATTGTCTTGGTGATTTAAAAAAAGTCCACTTCAATGGTCAAACTATATATATCCTGGCAGTATCTTTTGGAACCGAATGCCCTCCAGCAAAAAGAAAATCTGGTTTTGGCCAATAAATTAAGGGGAAAACATTGTTTATTATGAAAAAAACAAACAAATTAATGAATGTGAAGTTAGCCTGCCAGACTTTATCAGCTTCAGTGGCTAGTGCTATTGACTTTTTACGAGAAGACTTGAAGTTTGCACAGTTTCAGGGCAGTGAGGCCACTACTTCTTTTATAAAAATGTTTGATTATATTTTTGACCTCTGTAACTCGTCAAACCCATTTGCTAAAGGGTTTAAAAGTCCTATTAGGCACAACAATTTGAGAATGAAAGAGCAGAGCGTGGAGGAGGCCTTTGCATATATCACAGCACTGGGGGATGAACACGCCAAACCACTTTATAAAGGGAAGAAGGAAGACTGGTTTTATAGGATTTCTCTGCACCCTGAAGACTACTCTTGACGTCGCCAAATTACTGCTTGAAATATATCACTACCGTTATGTTCTAACATACAGATTATCACAAGATCATCTTGAGACCTTTTTTAGTAGAATTCGCCGTCATCATGGTTGGAACAACAACCCAACACCAGTTCAATTCAAATGGGCCCTGAGAACTCTCCATCTAAAAAATGGTGTGCTTCCCTCAAAGAAAGCAAACTGCATCACAATTGATGAAACGGAGAACAGGTTACTAGAACAAGAATCAGAGCATTATGCCCATACTGATCCGGCTTGAACACTTTCGTACAGGTCCTCATTTCAACTAGTGAATATCATCAGCATGCATTAGCGGTCTTGTGACAAAAACTCTTTCAGAGCGGATCAAGTGTGTAAAATGCAAAGTTGCTTTGTCTTCTTCAAGGGACATTGAAAATCGCAACCCCCAGGCGTTATTCACACACCACAAAAACTGCGGCGGCTTGCATTTTTCTGATGATATGTTTAAAATCATCAATGAGTGTGACAAAGTGCTCCGCCAAAACCTCACAGGTCCTAAAGGTCCAGTCCAAGCAGTGACACCATATCTTACTCAGAATGTCACCAGGCATGTCTTAGGCAGTGTTGGTTCTCATGTCCTGTCAGAAATATGGGAGCATGACAAGAATGCACAGCACATTGAGACAGAAGACAGCCACTTCCACCATAATCAAAGAAGCGTGCAAGCTTTTCTGCACTATGATGTATCACCACCACAAGAGACTGACCTATGATAGATATATTCAC
This sequence comes from Onchidella celtica, assembly GCA_963931925.1. Taxonomy (NCBI): domain Eukaryota; kingdom Metazoa; phylum Mollusca; class Gastropoda; order Systellommatophora; family Onchidiidae; genus Onchidella; species Onchidella celtica. Next base: position 4,402,218 of record OZ007570.1, read on the forward strand.
GAAGATGTGAATATACAGCGCCACAAACTCACAAAGACAGTAATCTTTCTTCATCAGTAGACCTGTAAGTAAAGTTTAAAAGAAACAAACCTCTCTCTCTCTCTCTCTCTCTCTCTCTCTCTCTCTCTCTCTCTCTCTCTCTCCCTCTCTGTCATCGAACTGCAAATTTAGTTATGTAATTATTGTATCTTTGTTTATTTCAAAATTATCCATTAACAATAATTTTAAAATAATAATATAAAGTCATGAACCCGTTTGTTTACAAGAAAAGATTTACTATGATCTGACTATACTCAGTGAGGGCGCCGAATGTAACAACGCCTGATCTTGCCCTCATGGCCATGGCGCGCAGCCGCCCAGTGTTGACACGCGAGACGCAAGGTGTTTTCTTAAGGGGACGGTGTCAGTCGGCACTCCAGTATTATAGTGTAAGCTCCTTGGAATCAGCACAAAGACATTGATGTCGAGACACTTTGGGTCATCCACATAAAATCGGCGATCAATAGATAGATAGGATAGTATTACAGTAGTACACAGTGCACAGTAGTGCGCACCGAGCATTTTTCATGGGCTCATGTGTTCGTAAAAAATGATCTAAATATTTACCGGCACTCACCTCATCTGTATAACACTATACTCGGTATCACTATCAAAGTTTTCTTGGCGTGGCTGGATCGTGAACTCTAGTTTACATTTCCGGTAAGAGGCGGAAATGACGAAATTGACGGAAGTACATTATCACGTCGTATTCGCAATCATGAATTGATAACTGATAATTATAACTGAATTTCTGGGAAAAGTAAAGAGTTTCGGGAAAAAATGAGCTCGACACGTACAGGCTTAATAAATTTTACATACATGTGCCAAGTTTCATTTCTCTACGTTGCGTAGTAAAAAAGCCTTTGCGGTCGCAAAGTTGGGCCCAAGCTCCATTACTATATGATATCATCATCATAATCATTATCATCGTAATCATTGCCATCATCATCACTGTTATCATCTCCACCACTACCACCACCACCATCATCATCATCCCAATCGTCTCCACCATCACCACCACCACCACCAAAGAACTGTGTATTGTCTTTCTCTTTCTCTTTTTCTATTTCATTCCATTCCCCATTCTACCAACCGTTCCTCAGACATCTTACACTCAACCTCCTCCCCACCCCCTCCTCATTTCCGCCAGTCTACCAATTCCACACCAGATTACCACATGCTATACAAGCTGCCCATTTCCTATTCTCTGTTGTCATGATCACATTAGGATCATAAATGCCGTGCTAGGTCACGACGTCAGTGAGTTAATTTTTACGATCTTGTTGATTATAACCAGCGTAATTTGTCCTTGAGCTGTTCTCGTGAACAGTTTGTTTTGAAACACCTTTTTTCTGATGGATGGAGAGAAGGAGGGGCGAGACAGAATAAATGTATAGCTAGGAATAACAGAGCAGTTCTCGACCCCGTGATTTTGATTAACATAGATAAGGGGCGAGTAAAGGTAGTTTATTTAGACGCTTACTTGGCGTTCGGAAATTCGTGCATAAGAGTAGAAAGCACGGGGTTTGAAGATTTTAGTAGTTAATGTTTCGCACTTTAAATTTTGTCTAGACCGTAAAATTGACCTTGATTTTGGCGCAAGGCCATGACAAGCATAAATTAATATTGCAGGCTGAGCTGAAGCGACTGCACCAATCAAATGTATGAATCTGGACGGATTTGAGGTCTTTATTTTAGGAGGTTCGCTGCCCTTGGCATTTACACCTCACTTTACTTGTTTTATTATTTCTTGTTCTGGCGGGGGGGGGGGGGGGGGGGGGGAGATGATATAGATAAATTTTAATCTATTAATTTCAATTTTGCCCAGGCAGTGGCCTTTCGGCCTGCTCTTTACGATTTCTAACTGCCAAGGTATCTTTAACGTGCGCAACGTGCACACGGGCCCTCCGAATTTTTTCGTCCTTATCCGAGAAGACTAGGTACTCGATCCTACCTCCCAATAGGACCAGGGACTTGAAAATATGAGAAAAATCCAATTTCCAAGAACTACTCGATCCTACCCGCCAATAGGACCAGGGACCTGAAAATATGAGAAAAATCAACTTTCCAACATGCCTGTACTGCCCGGGTTTAGAACCCGGGACCCTTGGCATGAGAGGCGAGCACCTTGCCTCTAGACCACCTTGTCCCCATGAATCTGGACGGAAGGTCGAGACATAGCTTTAGTATTTAAACCCGTGCAGAGCTTAGATAGAGGCCACATGTAGACAATCCATTTACGAGGTGGACGGCGATAGTCCTCAGCCAGATGAGAGACATAGAGACGCAGTTGAGCAGTCCATATTGTGAGGAGCGTGATGTTTTAAAGCTCCAGAGCCTAAGCTACTTGGTTTGATATGAACCCACAGCGTTTACATCCCGCGCTCTCACTCCCAGTGAGGGCCTAATGATGAGAGTTCATACTAATTTGTAATGATGAAAGTGAACCGTTCTACTTACTTTTGAAGACAGTTTCAGAGCTACCGCCAGACAACGCATGGTTGTACAAGCATTCTCCATGGCGTGTCTAGAGGAAATGTCCATATCATAACATGTCTCATTGAATTAATAGAATTTAAACTGTTATATCCGTCGCCACGTGCGCGGATTCTATTTGGCATCTAACTCATATGACCTGCAAGTAGTTAGAGTGAATAAGTTAGTCTTTATAGAAAGCTGTATTTTCATTAGTTAGATTCAGTTGCCTTTGAATTGATATTTATATTTATAATTATATTTGTTACATTAATTCCTGTAATTAAACTGCCCTACAGTTCTGCTATAAATCAAAGCAATTGATTTATTTAGTTTTTAGAGTGCAAGTATTTTTTTTGTGTGTTCGTCGATTGTGGGAGCGGACCTCGAAAGAGTGTCAGTCGAATTCTCCCCATCTAACCCACATCGCGACATCTGTCTTACTCCCTAGCCCCACATTATCTCTGCGCTTCATTTGTGAAGTAATCTCCCTTTCGGCTTACCTAGGTCAAATCTGGGCTTTCCCTCGGCGCGCATGCCCGGAAGTACATGGAAACTTCGCACGCATGCGCGTAATGTCAAGCCTATTTTTGTCATCTCCACTGACTTGAAATGGCTTTATGATATTTTTGGCAGTAAGCTGTTTTTTAGTTCCTCGAGAAACTAAAGTCTCGTTCCTCGTGCCATGGAGCCAAAATGCTCACAATAGAACTGTTTTTACTAACGTATGGCCAGTTTCAAAAACAAAAATAGTCTCTGTGGCCGCGTAGTGATTGAAAAGGTTCTTAAGGCCAATTAGCGAAACCTAATCATAGCCCTAACCGTAGCCATAATCTTTATATACTCTAAAGGACACGCTGTGCAAACAAAATCCAGTTGGCCACAACGTGACAATAGACACTTCGTATAATTAAGTCACCATGTCTAAGGTTTATATAAGGAGAATTATTGTAATGACGTTCCAAGAATTCGATGGGAGCATTTGAATACGGCTATTGTTAGGGGAACGTAGCATAATTACAAAGTCAAATAGAGAAAATACTGAGTTGTGTTAACTGCTTAACTACAGCTTTCTATGTAAAGTACTACGGTCCCCTAACAACAGATTTTGAAGAAATAAATAGATAAAATAAGAATAAAAATGAAAAAATAAGTAAATAAATAAATAAATAAATAAATAAATAAATAAATAAATAAATAAATAAGTAAATAAATAAATAAATAAATAAATAAATAAATAAATAAATAAGCCATTGAATATATTTGATTTCTTTTACTACTACGCTCAGAAAACATTACAAAAACAAGTTGAGTGATTGATAGGAAAAGGATTAAAGTATCGATCTGTCTATTGAAATATTCACACAGATTTTGAACTTGTGTTATTTTGCACCACAAACATTGGGCAATACGTACCAGGTTCCATGTGAACTCGGTTGTTACCAGTTTGTTCTGCGACTACAGGTGGAAAACGTAGTCCTTTGAAGTGCACGTTGTGCGGTCATTTTGTGAGGTGCGCAGTGCTGGTGCGCACCCTATCTGCACCGGTGTACAGGATAATACTATAATTCCCACTCCCTGGTTGCACATGTTGAAACTGTATATTGCGGCAAACTTGGTACAAGATAAGAGATGCATTGCAAAAATACTCCCGGTCACGATGATCCTCTGGTCGAGGCTGTTGTTACTTGCACATACACACCTCAGACGATTTGCGCTAGGAGAGCGTACTTACATGTACCTATCCCTAACCCCGTCCTTATCCCCAATCCGAAATCTTATCGTATCCCTAATCCTGCTCCTTACCGTTTCAACCAAGAAACAGGAGGAAAACAAAAAGAAAGTCTGAAAGAATAACTAATTAAGGCTGTTGTTTTGGGGTATTTCGGGAGGAGCTCTTTAGCCCTGGGGTCACGAAAGGCTTTGAAACACGTTCCCCTAGAGCTAAAAACTTGGGGGACATACGTTCTTGTAACAATATTCCTTTTAGTCAAATCATAAGCTCAGAATATTGCTCCCCGATCAAGTGTGGCAGTATCAGGGATTTGATGTACAACAGGACTGGTCGAAAACCAAACGCCAGATACACATGTCCGTCTATTGAATGCACAATATTGTTGGGGAAGAGTTCCATTTGAGGCACAAAACAAGGCTAGAGAACTCTATAATGAATATGTTATTACAATGACGCACTTTAAGAGCATTTCTGCACTGGAGGTGGGGTGGGGCGGGAGGAGGAGGGGCCTGCATATTCCCACTGGCAATCAATCGATTAACCAAATCAATCAATCAATCAATCAATCAATCAATCAATCAATCAATCAATCAAACAATCAATCATCCAACCAATCAATAAACCAATCAATCAACCAACCAATCAGTCATCCAACAATCCATCAATCAATCAACCAATCAATCAACCAACCAACGAATCAATCAACAAACCAATCAATCAATCAACCAATCTATCAATCGTCCAGAAACCTTCACTATAGGAAACAAGAAACTCTAGAAAAATACTTTAAACCCACACAACACTTCAACGACACGTATCTCGTTGTCAACACACCGCGATAATAACAAACCTGATACAAGCACATTAACCTTTTTATAACAACACGAAATCTGACCCTGTGCAGAAGCCTTGTTTCTTGAATAATTTTTTTTTTTATGCCTCCTTTCTGTTTTATGTCTACGAGCACGCAATAAGGTAATTCACTGGTCACGCCATCCCGTGCAAAAACATTAACAACCAAAAAAGTTCACTTTCTTTCAGGAGAAACTGCAAGCCAGAATCATGGAATTGCTCGGATCCTCTCAGTGATGGTGAGACAAGTGGCGACAATGATGTCAGAATTTTGGGAACTGTGGAAGAAAGGGCTTTTGTTAAGGGACCGCAGTCTGATCACAAAGCCAACTAGAGAAAATACTGAGTTGTGTTCACCGTTCAGCTGTGGCTATAATGTATCATACCACGGTCCTCAACCAACAGCCAGAAGCAGTTGAGGAAACCTGTATTCCCGGGGCCTGTGACAGCTATTAATGTATAGCTCAAGTTGGGACTTGGAAAACTACCCACCCAGCATTTAACGTCAATAAGACGTAGGTTTTCATAGGATTTCCCTAAGATTGGTAGGATTACCGTAGGAGCTGTTTTCCTATATCAAACCGAAGTCGGCACGATGTCATAACCAACAGATCTACGTAGGAAAGATGTCATTCCTATGTGCAAACTTGATGTTAATCCTACGTGTACAATTTTCGTAGGGTTGCTAGTTGGGATATTACTAACAATCACCTGTCATGTGACATTATGGCCGGAGATTCTGAGCAATTGCACTGAGTGCTTTTCTCTCAACTGCATCGTAAAGACGTCGATCTGTGTAGGAAAAAAACAGTCATTGATAAACCCTGGTAGTTTATTGCTAAGGAGAAAGGTGATGTCCGGGGGTGGGGAAGATTCAAGGGGAACTACCCAAATCGGAAATCCGAGGCACAAGATAAACGCCAAATTTGGCCTTAGAAATTACGTCGGTCTTACGGAAATCCTATACCGTCCACGACGTAGGGATGCTGGTTGGGACTATGTTACTTCGTATTAAATTCTGAAAGAACATGAAAACTTTGTGACGAGATGAGTTTCTCTGTAAAGTCAGTTTATTAAGCTAGAATAGAAGAGCAGATTAATTACTGAGATACCACAAAGAAATGTGAATTCAGAAATTAAATACATGTTACACTTTGGTTTTCACCCCCCCTCCCCCCCCCCCTTCCGGATTGACCTACTTATTGTGTCTGCTGTTCTTTTTATCATCTTACGTTGGGCTGATGTATCATTTATGTCGTGCGAGGTCAAACCATTAATTTACCAGTGGGCCGGTGATCGGGTATCGAAGCCCGTTTGCCAGACTATTATTATGGTAATGACAATAAGTTAAGATCTCCCTATTCGATACAGTCCACAAGTTACGAAAACATGGTCGGTAAAAATGTCATTTCCCTGCATTTTTGCTAAACCGGCCAGTCTGCACTTCTCCTTTTCTTGGCTCTTGAAAACAACCACTCACCAGTATAGAACACACTGAAAATGTTCAGAAATATCCTGCTCGAGAGAGGGGGGGGGGGGAACATTTTCATGGGGTGGGGGAAAAAGAGAGTGGTGGGTGAGGTGGTGGGGAGCAGGAAGTCAGAGCAGTGAAGAAAATTTAGCTCATATTTAATTTAGATTTAAAATCTGCGACGTGGCTCAAAGTTGAAAATGGCTCAATATAAAGAATGGTTTTTATTATTGGTGAGACTATGTTTATGTGCATATGTTATTATGTTTACACAACAACAACAACAACAACAACAACCAACAACAACAACAACAACAACAAAACGTCTCACCATCGGCAAATAAGTATTTAAAATTGCTAATATCGAAAATGCACTCCCCCCCCCCCCCCCCCAAAAAAAACCGAAACAAAAACCCCAACATATTGCAATTGTACGGAAACCGCAATGAAACTATCTCAGAACCCATACAGCCATGTCCTGTAGTTTCTTCATAGAGCTCTCTCCTGACATCAGTATGATACCATGTAAACTCTCAGCCCCTGTGCGCACTAGCCCACTTTGATGGGCCGACTGATTGGAATGTGACGTCATAACACTGAGTTTCAATACGACCTCGGGCATCAGCCAGCTAATACAATCTCAATGAAGCGCAACATACGTGAGTTCACCATCCAACGTCGTCCAATCAAAGTTGGCTCGTGCGCTCTTAGGCTTAATAAATCTAGCCGATTGATGTAGTGGTAAAAAATAAGGAAGTGCATATCCGTACACCGCACACAATTCGATGACGTAGAACACACACCAGAATACTATATTATTGACCTCGTTAATTTGCATAGTTTTTAAAAATATGAATCGGCTTAGTAGCAAAACAATCCGACTTCTGCTCGGAGATTGCGTGATCTGCGCTAATAATATACTTGAGTGTACGTCGATCACCCCAACCCCTTTTTGCCTGATTAGTCAATCTGGCTACCGCCCATTGATACAAACTGACTAGACCCTCACGCCCCCAGCTCCATCTGACTATTCCATGTGCTGACACTTTAAATTCGTGAACATCATACCAAGTTTTGTTTCAGCAAACCTTCTCCAGTCGCACTTTTTGGTAAACATGTTGTACGGATATGCACTGTCCATATCCATACAACATGTTGTACGGATATACAATTCCAAAAAATAATATCCAGATGGGAAGGAAATAATGAGGGGGAGGGAAAGGGGAGGGGGGCGGGGGGGGGGGCTTACCCGGGCAGCACGTGTCTTTCATCCAATTGTCTTATGATTGCCAGCTGGCACTGCAGGTATTTAATTTCTGGCATGTCGGCATTTCTAAATCTGGCAACTGTGACCTCACAAAACCGGAAGAGCCTGACATGTTGTTTTTTTTATCCTGTGATAGATTACTGGAGGTGGGGTGGGGGTGGGAGGGGCTGGGAAAGATAATGAATCGTTTGGAGGAGTGGGGAGGGGGTGTGAGTGGAGTAATGATACAGACTTTTGCCATATTTTTCTGTCTCTTTGTCTTCCATCTATGTCTGCCTCACTGCTAATCGTAATTCACTTTGGGTCGGTCTGTCTGTCTATTTACGGTCAAGTACCTCCGTTTTGTCTGTTCATCGCTAGTCTTTTATTCTATAATTTGCCTCACAAAATCTCTTTGTCTGTTTGACTGTTTTCCTGCCTCAGTACAATAGTCTGTCTGTTGATGTAATTGCCAGAATGCTGATTCCTCTCCTGAACGGCTATTCTGCGCGTTTTAGTCTAACAGCCCGTTCCTCTTTCCTGGAGTTCGCTGATTTACCTTTTCCCTTTATTTTGTGTTCAGATTTCTCTTTCCTAAGCTACATTGTTTCCAGGCTGTTACTATGATAGGATCATCGTCTTCTTTTCGTTTTCAAATGAACTACTACGAATTTTTCGTTATGAAGAACAGCGTATGATGAAAAAAAAAAGTTGAAAATAAGTTTGAAATGACTTACTCACCCCGGTTAAAAACACAACAAAAACAGAAGACATAAAGTACTGACCATTTGGCTACGCATCGGGAATAGCGAGCTTGTGTAATACGTTCGCTAACCCTGCCCCCTACCGCTCGCTATTCGTTGAACAATAGAAGTAAAATCTCTTGCTATTCGGATGTTCTACCGACCATTTTTATACATTAATAGATACCCGAAAGCCAATTTGTTACGAAAACCTGATTAAAATTCAGTTCCACTCACATTTTCTTGTCTCCCTATCGTGTATTTCCACTCAGCTCTTTATCGCTCCTTTTGTTAATGTTCAACTTGTGATGTCTGGGGTGTTATCATTGGCGGGGTCTCGTGAGTACAAGTGTAATTACACACGGGTAGACCGGGAGGGGGGGGGGGAAGGTGAGCACTGATATCGTGAACTTGCTCAACCAGATATGGTTTTTTCGAGGGGGAGGGGTGATTGGGGGGTGGGGGTTAAAGAAATGGAATGCGCGCTGGTTGGAGCGATAAGATCATTATCAGCAGCGACACGTTAAGACCAGAATTCTGCACAACGTGATAAAATTATCAAATTTATCATTGTTCATTATTGGAAATATCAATATTTTCATCCGAAATAATCAGGAAATAAGAACAGTAACTTCCTCATTCTTCATTGTGGCGGTAGAGTCTATCACCATCTATCTCCCTGTCATCATCCTCATCATGATCAACAGCGTTATCATGATCATCATCATCTGCAGCAGCGGATTGCTGAGATCAAAACCATCATCATCATTGTCATCCTCATCATCATCATCATCACCATCGTATGCACCAGCAGACTGCTGAGCTTAAAACCACCACCATCATCATCATCATCACCATCGTATGCACCAGCAGACTGCTGAGCTTAAAACCACCACCATCATCATCATCATCACCATCGTATGCACCAGCAGACTGCTGAGCTTAAAACCACCACCATCATCATCATCATCAGCATTATAATCATAATCATCTACGTCCGCAGCATCAGCAGATTGTTGAGATCAAAATCACCATCACCACCACCATCAGCCTTATCAACATCCCCACCCATAGCGCCACCTGCAGCATTGCTTAGACCAAAACCACCATCATCACTACTACTATTACGGCCGCTGATACTACTGTATTAATTCTAAAGTCTATTTTTAAACGCTTTAACCGAACTTTTCAGATCTCATTCAGCAACACTGCACAATTGAACGAATAGCGTAGTTTAATTTAACACTCTACATTATTTGCTACAACGCCAGGCCACCCGCCGTCTTGCATTCATTTGTCACCAAATACAAAGCTCTTCCTCCTTCAGCACTGCACCACACCAACAGATTAATCTTCCTCCACATAATGGACACCCCTGGCCAATCAAAAATCAAAATCCTGCAAAATCCCAGAACACATTACGCTTCAATTTACACCCCCCCCCCTTTTAATGGTAGGTTTTTGTTCTCTTGAGCCTAAATGACGTGATCCAGATGTAATCTTTCATTACAGCGATTAAGAACAATTATGAAATATTCATTATCCGCGCTTGATCCCTGTGATTAACGAAAGGAGATAACGGCGTGATTAGACTTGCAACATGATGGTCTGTCAGGGGCGGAGCGGGAAGGAATAGCCTGGAGGAAGAGTATTATATCGAGTGGTGTTTGTTATGTTATATCAAGTGGTGTTTGCTATGTATATCGAGTGGTGTTTGCTATTGTTGTACGCGACATTTTGCCGATGTTGATTTTTCGTCATGAAAGTGGTTCTCTCACTCCTGATGTTAATATGTATAAAAGTGTCATTCCTATCACTTAAAAACCTTTTGAGATAATGTGTTTGATGCGTAATGTTTTATGCGTTTTAGCCCTTGTGCCGACCAAACTTCAAGCCTCGTTTTCTCGAAAAGGCAAAAATGCACGTATTAATATGTGGCAAATACCCGATGATATGTGTGTATGTGCGTGTGTTTCAGCCTTTTGTCCTCAGGGGAAACAAGGAAAGACAGATAAAAACAACAGAGGAAAAAGGAAAGACAGAAAGTGGAAGAGGGACCAATAAGAAAAATGAAAGTGAGCTTGTCTCTTCACATAACCTTTGGACACGCCACTGCAAAAATGTTTTTTACAGCTGTCGAGATAGGTGCAAGAAAACGGTGAGTGGGGTGGGGGGTGGGGGGGGGGGTGGGGTGGCTTTCCCAGAACAGTGTTTCCTTGACTTTCCTACTGTGGTGTCTCTTATGAATAATTTGCATTTTGATATGAACAGACGAGCAGGGAAGGGTAAGTGGTTTTGTCCGCAACGTCCTCTCCGAGCCGCTTTTTTTGGCGGCAAATGACGTATGAAAAAGTAAAACACTCTTTGCCTCTGTATACTTGTCCACAGCATCCGTTCCGCTCCGCTCCTCACCGCTGTAGAGGTAAAGATAATTTTTCATACGTCATTATCCGTAAAACTAGCGGGGCGATCCGGAACGGATACCGTGGGACAAAACCACCAAGACTACCAGCAATGTCAAACTACTCCCAGGCCAGGAAATGCCCTCTATTTTATCTGATTATTTCATACGCAAAATCGATACCAGACAATTTTGCGGATCGATAACATGAAAGAACTCTTCAGTAAATAAAGTCATCAAAATCACCGTGTCAACGTTCGAGGTGAGTAAGGTCTTGGGGATAATAGCGCATTCGACTAATCGAAAGGCCACTCACACTCGTCCAGGCACAATCATAATAATTAATAACACACTCGTTGACTATATATATCAGGCCTGAAGGGCCATACTACTTTATTACTACGGATACAATAGGTATGAATGCAGATACAATAAATATGGTTGCAGATACAATAGATAGGATTGCAGAATACAATAAATATGGTTGTAGATACAATAGATAGGATTGCAGATACAATAAATAGGACTGTCTTAATTAGTGGCTACATCAAAGCCCCGTTGTGGGAACTCCAGCTTGTCGCTGAACTTATTAACTGTAATTCAAAAGTTCTAATCTCACATGGGATACAAGGCATTCAATATAACATGAGATACAATATCTACGTACTACGTCTACAAAAGATTATTTTTTCTATGAATGACTTCAATACTTCTTTCTTTCCACACACACTATCATTCTACACTGTATTAATCCTGTCTCTATTGTGAGGATTGCCAGGTGGCTTTCCTACTACTCAGCTTCGTCACTGGGCTGATCTAGTAATTCCTGTCTCTATTGTGTGGACTTATGAATTGCCTACCATTATACGCTCGTAGCCAAGTACGAGCGTAGATCCAAAGGACACGGTTCGCACTTTTGGCCTAGTGCGATGAGGCGTTATCAATTCTCTGGATGACGACACGGTCACTCCACTTCGACTTCACTTGTGTCTATTCTGTCTGTGCTCGACTCCTATTGTCAGGCCCTGGAGCTCGAGCCGAGAGGAACCTCACTGGATCGAATGATTTCCACAGCCGTTCTCTGCTTAAACAATGGCGACTTAAGCTTATATACCTCCAGCCAAACCCCGTGAAAGTTTCTTGTCTCACCTTCCGAAATCATGCCGGGTTTACGTGCCCCGTGCACTGCTTGCAAAACTCACCGCCTTAGGGCGTGAGTCCACTAACCTATAAAATCCCACCTTTTTATTCTAAGGGTCGGATCACCCTAACTCTACTCACTGGATCCCAAAATTGAGATCATGACACCGATTATTTTATATACAGATTTTCTTTTTATTTTCGTTCACATTACGAGGCAAGAATAATTACAAAAACAATATTGGAAGAGAAAAAAAAAAAACCCGTTAGTAAATAAAGTCAAGAACGCAGACAGTTTTTATATTGTTCATGTATGTTTATTATTTTCATGTTCGTTCACAATATAAAGCAGCAATAATTGCAGCAACATAAAGAGAACACTTCTGTGTCCCGATAGGCCAGACTGCCAATAAAAGAACTTCCATTATTGTGAGTAGATTTTACCTCAACTCGAACCACTTTTTGCCACCGTTGCCTCATGTTTATATGGACTCCGCCAGTGCTACTTTCACAGCAGTTTGAGAATCATTGGGAGAGTGTATTTTTTTTCCTCCGGCTGTTTCGTCAGTCTCTCTTTCTCTCCCTTCCTTCCCCTTTCTTTCTTTCTTTCTTTCTCTCTTTCTCCCCCTCGCTTTCTTTTTCTCTCACTCCCTCCCGTTCTATTTCCTCCCTCTTTTCCTCCCTCTCTGTCTACCCCCCTCTCTCTCTCCCTCTGTCTACCCCCTCTCCCTCCCCCTCCCTCTCTCCCTCCTGTCTCTCCCTCCCTCTCTCCCTCCCGTCTCTCCTTCCCTCTCTCCCTCCTGTCTCTCCCCCTCTCTCCTGTTTCTCCTTCCCTCTCTGTCTCTCCCTCCCTATCTGTCTCCTGTCTCTCCCTCCCTCTCTGTCTCTCCCTCCCTCTCTCTCTCCTGTCTCTCCCTCCCGTCTCTCCCTCCCTCTCTGGCTCTCCCTACTCTCCCTCCTGTCTCTTCCTCCCTCTCTGTCTCTCCCTCCCTATCTCTCTCCTGTCTCTTCCTCCCTCTCTCCCTCCCTCCCTCCCCTCCTCTCTCTCTCCTCTCTCTCTCCCCTCTCTCTCCTCCCTCCCCTCCTCTCTCTCTCCCTCCCCACTCTCCCCCCTCCCCAACAACCAACTCTCATGTCATCAAAAGCCAGCCACAAAACTAGGTCTGAAGCTAGCTAATCCGACAACAACATTCAACTCTCCGGCAATGTTCTGCAGCAGAGGACCTCAAGAGGTTAGGACAACCTTCCTTCCAGGTTTTTTTGAAACTCATTTTAATTCCAGGGAGACGGCTCGTACTTTGCAATCTCTCCTCTTTTCTCTCAATCTCTTCTCCTCCTTCTGAGCTCTCTTCCCGTCTTCTTACTCTTCTGCGTTCTTCCGCCGAAGCTCTTAATCTATCTACCCACTGATGTCTTGTCAGCTAATCTTTCTTTCTTTTCCTTTCTTCTTTCCTTTCCTCCCTTCCTGTCTTTTCTTTCTTTCTCATCCAGTCTTTCTGTCTGTCTTTTTCTTTCTTTCTCATCCAGTCTTTCTGTCTGTCTTTTTCTTTCTTTCTTCTCTCGTCTTTCTGTCTGTCTTTTTCTTTCTTTCTCATCCAGTCTTTCTGTCTGTCTTTTTCTTTCTTTCTTCTCCCGTCTTTCTGTCTGTCTTTTTCTTTCTTTCTCATCCAGTCTTTCTGTCTGTCTTTTTCTTTCTTTCTCATCCAGTCTTTCTGTCTGTCTTTTTCTTTCTTTCTCATCCAGTCTTTCTGTCTGTCTTTTTCTTTCTTTCTCATCCAGTCTTTCTGTCTGTCTTTTTCTTTCTTTCTTCTCCCGTCTTTCTGTCTGTCTTTTTCTTTCTTTCTCATCCAGTCTTTCTGTCTGTCTTTTTCTTTCTTTCTTCTCCCGTCTTTCTGTCTGTCTTTTTCTTTCTTTCTCATCCAGTCTTTCTGTCTGTCTTTTTCTTTCTTTCTCATCCAGTCTTTCTGTCTGTCTTTTTCTTTCTTTCTCATCCAGTCTTTCTGTCTGTCTTTTTCTTTCTTTCTCATCCAGTCTTTCTGTCTGTCTTTTTCTTTCTTTCTTCTCCCGTCTTTCTGTCTGTCTTTTTCTTTCTTTCTCATCCAGTCTTTCTGTCTGTCTTTTTCTTTCTTTCTTCTCCCGTCTTTCTGTCTGTCTTTTTCTTTCTTTCTCATCCAGTCTTTCTGTCTGTCTTTTTCTTTCTTTCTCATCCAGTCTTTCTGTCTGTCTTTTTCTTTCTTTCTCATCCAGTCTTTCTGTCTGTCTTTTTCTTTCTTTCTTCTCCCGTCTTTCTGTCTGTCTTTTTCTTTCTTTCTTCTCCAGTCTTTCTGTCTGTCTTTTTCTTTCTTTCTCATCCAGTCTTTCTGTCTGTCTTTTTCTTTCTTTCTCATCCAGTCTTTCTGTCTGTCTTTTTCTTTCTTTCTTCTCCCGTCTTTCTGTCTGTCTTTTTCTTTCTTTCTCATCCAGTCTTTCTGTCTGTCTTTTTCTTTCTTTCTCATCCAGTCTTTCTGTCTGTCTTTTTCTTTCTTTCTTCTCCCGTCTTTCTGTCTGTCTTTTTCTTTCTTTCTCATCCAGTCTTTCTGTCTGTCTTTTTCTTTCTTTCTCATCCAGTCTTTCTGTCTGTCTTTTTCTTTCTTTCTTCTCCCGTCTTTCTGTCTGTCTTTTTCTTTCTTTCTCATCCAGTCTTTCTGTCTGTCTTTTTCTTTCTTTCTTCTCCCGTCTTTCTGTCTGTCTTTTTCTTTCTTTCTTCTCCAGTCTTTCTGTCTGTCTTTTTCTTTCTTTCTTCTCCCGTCTTTCTGTCTGTCTTTTTCTTTCTTTCTCATCCAGTCTTTCTGTCTGTCTTTTTCTTTCTTTCTCATCCAGTCTTTCTGTCTGTCTTTTTCTTTCTTTCTTCTCCCGTCTTTCTGTCTGTCTTTTTCTTTCTTTCTCATCCAGTCTTTCTGTCTGTCTTTTTCTTTCTTTCTCATCCAGTCTTTCTGTCTGTCTTTTTCTTTCTTTCTCATCCAGTCTTTCTGTCTGTCTTTTTCTTTCTTTCTCATCCAGTCTTTCTTTCTGTCTTTTTCTTTCTTTCTCATCCAGTCTTTCTGTCTGTCTTTTTCTTTCTTTCTTCTCCAGTCTTTCTGTCTGTCTTTTTCTTTCTTTCTTCTCCCGTCTTTCTGTCTGTCTTTTTCTTTCTTTCTTCTCCAGTCTTTCTGTCTGTCTTTTTCTTTCTTTCTCATCCAGTCTTTCTGTCTGTCTTTTTCTTTCTTTCTCATCCAGTCTTTCTGTCTGTCTTTTTCTTTCTTTCTCATCCAGTCTTTCTGTCTGTCTTTTTCTTTCTTTCTCATCCAGTCTTTCTGTCTGTCTTTTTCTTTCTTTCTCATCCAGTCTTTCTGTCTGTCTTTTTCTTTCTTTCTTCTCCAGTCTTTCTGTCTGTCTTTTTCTTTCTTTCTTCTCCCGTCTTTCTGTCTGTCTTTTTCTTTCTTTCTTCTCCAGTCTTTCTGTCTGTCTTTTTCTTTCTTTCTCATCCAGTCTTTCTGTCTGTCTTTTTCTTTCTTTCTTCTCCAGTCTTTCTGTCTGTCTTTTTCTTTCTTTCTTCTCCAGTCTTTCTGTCTGTCTTTTTCTTTCTTTCTCATCCAGTCTTTCTGTCTGTCTTTTTCTTTCTTTCTTCTCCAGTCTCTCTGTCTGTCTTTTTCTTTCTTTCTTCTCCCGTCTTTCTGTCTGTCTTTTTCTTTCTTTCTTCTCCAGTCTTTCTGTCTGTCTTTTTCTTTCTTTCTCATCCAGTCTTTCTGTCTGTCTTTTTCTTTCTTTCTTCTCCAGTCTTTCTGTCTGTCTTTTTCTTTCTTTCTCATCCAGTCTTTCTGTCTGTCTTTTTCTTTCTTTCTTCTCCAGTCTTTCTGTCTGTCTTTTTCTTTCTTTCTTCTCCCGTCTTTCTGTCTGTCTTTTTCTTTCTTTCTCATCCAGTCTTTCTGTCTGTCTTTTTCTTTCTTTCTCATCCAGTCTTTCTGTCTGTCTTTTTCTTTCTTTCTTCTCCAGTCTTTCTGTCTGTCTTTTTCTTTCTTTCTCATCCAGTCTTTCTGTCTGTCTTTTTCTTTCTTTCTTCTCCAGTCTTTCTGTCTGTCTTTTTCTTTCTTTCTCATCCAGTCTTTCTGTCTGTCTTTTTCTTTCTTTCTCATCCAGTCTTTCTGTCTGTCTTTTTCTTTCTTTCTCATCCAGTCTTTCTGTCTGTCTTTTTCTTTCTTTCTCATCCAGTCTTTCTGTCTGTCTTTTTCTTTCTTTCTCATCCAGTCTTTCTGTCTGTCTTTTTCTTTCTTTCTTCTCCAGTCTTTCTGTCTGTCTTTTTCTTTCTTTCTCATCCAGTCTTTCTGTCTGTCTTTTTCTTTCTTTCTCATCCAGTCTTTCTGTCTGTCTTTTTCTTTCTTTCTTCTCCAGTCTTTCTGTCTGTCTTTTTCTTTCTTTCTCATCCAGTCTTTCTGTCTGTCTTTTTCTTTCTTTCTTCTCCAGTCTTTCTGTCTGTCTTTTTCTTTCTTTCTCATCCAGTCTTTCTGTCTGTCTTTTTCTTTCTTTCTTCTCCAGTCTTTCTTTCTGTCTTTTTCTTTCTTTCTTCTCCCGTCTTTCTGTCTGTCTTTTTCTTTCTTTCTCATCCAGTCTTTCTGTCTGTCTTTTTCTTTCTTTCTCATCCAGTCTTTCTGTCTGTCTTTTTCTTTCTTTCTTCTCCAGTCTTTCTTTCTGTCTTTTTCTTTCTTTCTTCTCCCGTCTTTCTGTCTGTCTTTTTCTTTCTTTCTCATCCAGTCTTTCTGTCTGTCTTTTTCTTTCTTTCTTCTCCCGTCTTTCTGTCTGTCTTTTTCTTTCTTTCTCATCCAGTCTTTCTGTCTGTCTTTTTCTTTCTTTCTTCTCCAGTCTTTCTGTCTGTCTTTTTCTTTCTTTCTTCTCCCGTCTTTCTGTCTGTCTTTTTCTTTCTTTCTCATCCAGTCTTTCTGTCTGTCTTTTTCTTTCTTTCTTTTCCCGTCTTTCTGTCTGTCTTTTTCTTTCTTTCTTCTCCCGTCTTTCTGTCTGTCTTTTTCTTTCTTTCTCATCCAGTCTTTCTGTCTGTCTTTTTCTTTCTTTCTCATCCAGTCTTTCTGTCTGTCTTTTTCTTTCTTTCTCATCCAGTCTTTCTGTCTGTCTTTTTCTTTCTTTCTCATCCAGTCTTTCTGTCTGTCTTTTTCTTTCTTTCTCATCCAGTCTTTCTGTCTGTCTTTTTCTTTCTTTCTTCTCCCGTCTTTCTGTCTGTCTTTTTCTTTCTTTCTTCTCCCGTCTTTCTGTCTGTCTTTTTCTTTCTTTCTCATCCAGTCTTTCTGTCTGTCTTTTTCTTTCTTTCTCATCCAGTCTTTCTGTCTGTCTTTTTCTTTCTTTCTCATCCAGTCTTTCTGTCTGTCTTTTTCTTTCTTTCTCATCCAGTCTTTCTGTCTGTCTTTTTCTTTCTTTCTCATCCAGTCTTTCTGTCTGTCTTTTTCTTTCTTTCTCATCCAGTCTTTCTGTCTGTCTTTTTCTTTCTTTCTCATCCAGTCTTTCTGTCTGTCTTTTTCTTTCTTTCTCATCCAGTCTTTCTGTCTGTCTTTTTCTTTCTTTCTTCTCCCGTCTTTCTGTCTGTCTTTTTCTTTCTTTCTCATCCAGTCTTTCTGTCTGTCTTTTTCTTTCTTTCTTCTCCCGTCTTTCTGTCTGTCTTTTTCTTTCTTTCTCATCCAGTCTTTCTGTCTGTCTTTTTCTTTCTTTCTCATCCAGTCTTTCTGTCTGTCTTTTTCTTTCTTTCTCATCCAGTCTTTCTGTCTGTCTTTTTCTTTCTTTCTTCTCCCGTCTTTCTGTCTGTCTTTTTCTTTCTTTCTCATCCAGTCTTTCTGTCTGTCTTTTTCTTTCTTTCTTCTCCCGTCTTTCTGTCTGTCTTTTTCTTTCTTTCTCATCCAGTCTTTCTGTCTGTCTTTTTCTTTCTTTCTCATCCAGTCTTTCTGTCTGTCTTTTTCTTTCTTTCTTCTCCAGTCTTTCTGTCTGTCTTTTTCTTTCTTTCTCATCCAGTCTTTCTGTCTGTCTTTTTCTTTCTTTCTTCTCCAGTCTTTCTGTCTGTCTTTTTCTTTCTTTCTCATCCAGTCTTTCTGTCTGTCTTTTTCTTTCTTTCTTCTCCAGTCTTTCTGTCTGTCTTTTTCTTTCTTTCTCATCCAGTCTTTCTGTCTGTCTTTTTCTTTCTTTCTTCTCCAGTCTTTCTGTCTGTCTTTTTCTTTCTTTCTCATCCAGTCTTTCTGTCTGTCTTTTTCTTTCTTTCTTCTCCAGTCTTTCTGTCTGTCTTTTTGTTTCTTTCTTCTCCAGTCTTTATGTCTGTCTTTTTCTTTCTTTCTCATCCAGTCTTTCTGTCTGTCTTTTTCTTTCTTTCTTCTCCAGTCTTTCTGTCTGTCTTTTTCTTTCTTTCTCATCCAGTCTTTCTGTCTGTCTTTTTCTTTCTTTCTCATCCAGTCTTTCTGTCTGTCTTTTTCTTTCTTTCTCATCCAGTCTTTCTGTCTGTCTTTTTCTTTCTTTCTTCTCCCGTCTTTCTGTCTGTCTTTTTCTTTCTTTCTCATCCAGTCTTTCTGTCTGTCTTTTTCTTTCTTTCTTCTCCCGTCTTTCTGTCTGTCTTTTTCTTTCTTTCTCATCCAGTCTTTCTGTCTGTCTTTTTCTTTCTTTCTTCTCCCGTCTTTCTGTCTGTCTTTTTCTTTCTTTCTCATCCAGTCTTTCTGTCTGTCTTTTTCTTTCTTTCTTCTCCCGTCTTTCTGTCTGTCTTTTTCTTTCTTTCTCATCCAGTCTTTCTGTCTGTCTTTTTCTTTCTTTCTCATCCAGTCTTTCTGTCTGTCTTTTTCTTTCTTTCTTCTCCCGTCTTTCTGTCTGTCTTTTTCTTTCTTTCTCATCCAGTCTTTCTGTCTGTCTTTTTCTTTCTTTCTTCTCCCGTCTTTCTGTCTGTCTTTTTCTTTCTTTCTCATCCAGTCTTTCTGTCTGTCTTTTTCTTTCTTTCTTCTCCCGTCTTTCTGTCTGTCTTTTTCTTTCTTTCTTCTCCCGTCTTTCTGTCTGTCTTTTTCTTTCTTTCTCATCCAGTCTTTCTGTCTGTCTTTTTCTTTCTTTCTCATCCAGTCTTTCTGTCTGTCTTTTTCTTTCTTTCTTCTCCCGTCTTTCTGTCTGTCTTTTTCTTTCTTTCTTCTCCAGTCTTTCTGTCTGTCTTTTTCTTTCTTTCTCATCCAGTCTTTTTGTCTGTCTTTTTCTTTCTTTCTCATCCAGTCTTTCTGTCTGTCTTTTTCTTTCTTTCTCATCCAGTCTTTCTGTCTGTCTTTTTCTTTCTTTCTTCTCCCGTCTTTCTGTCTGTCTTTTTCTTTCTTTCTCATCCAGTCTTTCTGTCTGTCTTTTCTTTCTTTCTCATCCAGTCTTTCTGTCTGTCTTTTTCTTTCTTTCTTCTCCCGTCTTTCTGTCTGTCTTTTTCTTTCTTTCTCATCCAGTCTTTCTGTCTGTCTTTTCTTTCTTTCTCATCCAGTCTTTCTGTCTGTCTTTTTCTTTCTTTCTTCTCCAGTCTTTCTGTCTGTCTTTTTCTTTCTTTCTTCTCCAGTCTTTCTGTCTGTCTTTTTCTTTCTTTCTTCTCCAGTCTTTCTGTCTGTCTTTTTCTTTCTTTCTTCTCCAGTCTTTCTGTCTGTCTTTTTCTTTCTTTCTTCTCCAGTCTTTCTGTCTGTCTTTTTCTTTCTTTCTTCTCCCGTCTTTCTGTCTGTCTTTTTCTTTCTTTCTTCTCCAGTCTTTCTGTCTGTCTTTTTCTTTCTTTCTTCTCCAGTCTTTCTGTCTGTCTTTTTCTTTCTTTGTTCTCCAGTCTTTCTGTCTGTCTTTTTCTTTCTTTCTTCTCCAGTCTTTCTGTCTGTCTTTTTCTTTCTTTCTCATCCAGTCTTTCTGTCTGTCTTTTTCTTTCTTTCTTCTCCAGTCTTTCTGTCTGTCTTTTTCTTTCTTTCTTCTCCAGTCTTTCTGTCTGTCTTTTTCTTTCTTTCTCATCCAGTCTTTCTGTCTGTCTTTTTCTTTCTTTCTTCTCCAGTCTTTCTGTCTGTCTTTTTCTTTCTTTCTCATCCAGTCTTTCTGTCTGTCTTTTTCTTTCTTTCTTCTCCAGTCTTTCTGTCTGTCTTTTTCTTTCTTTCTCATCCAGTCTTTCTGTCTGTCTTTTTCTTTCTTTCTCATCCAGTCTTTCTGTCTGTCTTTTTCTTTCTTTCTTCTCCAGTCTTTCTGTCTGTCTTTTTCTTTCTTTCTCATCCAGTCTTTCTGTCTGTCTTTTTCTTTCTTTCTTCTCCAGTCTTTCTGTCTGTCTTTTTCTTTCTTTCTTCTCCAGTCTTTCTGTCTGTCTTTTTCTTTCTTTCTTCTCCAGTCTTTCTGTCTGTCTTTTTCTTTCTTTCTCATCCAGTCTTTCTGTCTGTCTTTTTCTTTCTTTATTCTCCAGTCTTTCAGTCTGTCTTTTTCTTTCTTTCTTCTCCCGTCTTTCTGCCTGGTTTTTCTTTCTTTGTTTTTCTTTTCTTTTTTTCGTCTGAGAGCTAAACCGCCACTTTGTTTCATAGTGCCTTCTCCATTATCCTGAGACCTTATCCCCTGTATCTAAGACTCTACTATACCTTAGACATAAACATTGTGACGTTCGGAATGCATTGTTTGACAGGAAGAGATCAACACCCACGCTTTGAGATCCACCCGATACTTAACCTATTTATCACAACAGCCAGGGAGGTACGAACGCAAACAGAAATGACGTAGAAACAGCGTCAGCCGTGACATCAGAACAAAAACATCATGGCCGATGTCTAAGGCCCCTGAGACACTGACTCAGGCCTCTTTGGCGTCATGTTTGACTCAGTCTGCGAGCTCTCTCTTATTGCCACTGACTCAACACAGTTCGCGGACGTTAGTTCTTAATTGTTCCAACTCCACTTTTTTTTTGCACAGCTGAGGAATGTGTAGCCGAACGACAAAAATGAGGCACATCTCGGCACTACCTGATTCGAGAAAATCGTTAAAAGGCATCATAGGGTCAATTTTATCAATTTTGCATTTTCAGTATTTTTGAAAAGTTCAACCTCTTTACTATTCCTTTTCCAAATGATAATCCTGTTTGAGAAGGGTAAATGCCCCAAAACTGACTTTGAACCGAGACACCCTCAATAAATTTTGATAAAAGCTGAAACTTTAAAAGCGTTTTTCTCAAAACTGTGGTTGTGACACTTTCCAGTCTTTGAGAGGCCATATCTTCTCTGCATTTACAGCAATTTTTTTTACCAAATGAAAGGGCTTTGAATGTCCTATTTGGTGATACCAATATCTCCATACCACCAAAATGCACCAAGTGCTGCATTTTGTCTGGCGGCTACACAAATTCTGCGTTAAGCATTTGCGGCTTTAGTATTATGATAAGAAGTTTAAAATAAATCAGAACTGTGAAATATTTGATACGTGCCACAACTCATTTTAAACATGTGTCAAAGTGTGCATTTGTTATACCTCTTCTACATACTAAGAGATCTCCATTTTCAGAACTGGAGATAGAGCAAACTCGACCTCAAGTCGTGAGTTTTGACATACCCGAATTAGTGAGACAAAATTGTTTCAATCTCGCCATTACGCGATGTCCGGTTTAGACCGTAGTTCACATCCCCCACTAAAGTACAGACAATACAGACTTGTCTCAGGGCCCCACCGGACCGAGCTATTTCAAACACTTGTTTGTCAACTTGAAAACAAAGTGCAAGACATCTCGACATTTTTCAGGACATTAAAGTTTTAATACCACAAATGTAGCTGCGCATTAAAATGGTCCCATCGGACTTTTCAAAACTTTGAAGATGGCGTAAATCTTCTTTTGAATTTTCGATGACATTGGGATTTTTGTCAGGGAACGTCAAAAATCGGTATATTATTTACATCTATATTGATGCAACATTGGAGTTTTTTTTTAAAATTATAAAATGTTTTACACGAGTTGCGTCGCCACAGTGCAGGGGCCTCAAAAGTTACATTCTGCGTTAACAAAACGGCGACTAGCTATTTCATTTCCTGTTTAATTTCCCAGCGCTCTTTTACATGATTTGGTGGGTGAATCTAAAACATGAAACGGAATACCAAACAAAACAATTTCGAAGCAAAACAAGTCGAGCTAATTTTCTGGGACGCCGCGACCTGGGGACAAATTTTCCCGAGGGGAAAAATAAAAAAGGTAGTAAAAATCCCACAACTTTAAAAAATGGAACAAATTTGATGGTTTCTTTCCCCAGGCTGGAATAAGATATGATCTTGACATAAAAGTAACGTTCAGTGGTTCGCTGGAAAGCAACGGAAAGACATTAACTTATCCTGTTCGTCATTTAGAAAAATGTTTCAGAGAAGAGAGTGGGAGTGGGAGAGGGAGAGAGAGAGAGACAGAGGGATGGAGAGAGGAAGAATTAGAGAGAGAAAGAAAGAGAGACAGAGAGAGAGAGAGAGAGGAGAAAGAGAGAGACATTTAGATAGATTAGATAGATAGATAGATAGATAGATAGATAGATAGATAGATAGATAGATAGATAGATAGATAGATAGATAGATAGATGGATGGATGGATGGATGGATGGATGGATGGATAGATGGATGGATAGATAGATAGATAGATGGATGGATGGATGGATGGATGGATGGATGGATGGATGGATGGATGGATGGATGGATGGATGGATAGATAGGTAGATAAGATAGATAGATAGATAGATAGATAGATAGATAGATAGATAGATAGATAGATAGATAGATAGATAGAAAGATAGATAGATAGATAGATAGATAGATAGAAAGATAGATAGATAGATAGATAGATAGATAGATAGATAGATAGATAGATAGAAAGACAGATAGATAGATAGATAGATAGATAGATATATAGATAGATAGATAGATAGATAGATAGATAGAAAGACAGATAGATAGATAGATAGATAGATAGATAGATAGATAGATAGATAGATAGATAGAAAGACAGATAGATAGATAGATAGATAGATAGATAGATAGACAGACAGACAGACAGACAGACAGACAGACAGACAGACAGACAGACAGACAGATAGATAGATAGATAGATAGACAGACAGACAGACAGACAGATAGATAGATAGATAGATAGATAGATAGACAGACAGACAGACAGACAGACAGATAGATAGATAGATAGATAGATAGATAGATAGATAGATAGATAGATAGATAGATAGACAGACAGACAGATAGATAGATAGATAGATAGATAGATAGACAGATAGATAGAGAGGCCAAGGATGAGAACACAAAGTATGGAAAAGACAAAGGAGGAAGGGAAAAATAAAAGAGAGGAGAAGATGAAATGAGGATAAAGAAAATAGATGAAATGAGGATAAAAATCCGAAAAAGCATAAAGAGGAGGAAACGAAAGGAAAAATAAATTAAAATGTCGACGAAGATTCGAACACCAGGAAAGACATCGAAAATAAATCACCAAGGAATTTTCAGGGGAGGTAACCAAAACGAAGAATTTCAATTTCTTCCCTTTGAAGAAAACCCACGCTTTCCGCCATTCGGCTGTTTACATAAACCCTGTGTATTTCTTCCGGGTCATCAGGGGTCATGGTGCCATACCCAGCCATGGGGATGACCTGGTGTGACGTTACCGGGTAATATATTGGGACCTTTGCTCCACTAGGGGGGCCGGTAGACTGTCTGTACTGTGAGTTGATTGTTTGTTTTACGGTGTCTACCCGTGAGATCACAGCTCTAACTTGCCGCGCTTCTCTAGATGGGTATCCCGCCATCATTAACTATGATATAAACATTGAATAGTTCCTGAATGTCTAAGAGGTATATTATTATTATCTTATTTTTTTACTCATAGTATTCTAGATCGGGCTTTTGTTAGGGGAACGTAGTATTTTACCTAGCAAGCTGTAGTTGACCCGTAAACACAACTCAGTATTTTCTCTATTTTCATTGTGGTTATAGTACGGTCCCCTAACAATTCCAGATCTAAGGTTCAGCGATTTGTTTCCACCCCCCCCCCCTCTTTCTGGATAAAGATTTGATTCCACCCTTCATTTACCTTATTCCAGAAGCCTCTTTCTTTCTTTCACTCTCTCTCTCTCTCTCCTTTTTATGGTCCTATGGAGAAGAGTACTCCCTGACCAATCTCTAATGTAAGTTTTATTCAGAAGTCGACACCTATAGTTATGATACGTGTGTAACAGTAAGGATTCTGAAATTTTATTCGCAAAGTAAGCATTACACTCTTTCTTGATCTCTTAGATGCATTCTCTCTGTCTCTGCCTGTCTTTGTCTGTCTGTCTGTCTGTCTGTCTTTCTTTCTCTGTCTGTCTATATGTCTATCCACCCCTTCTCTTGTCCATTTTTACCCTTTCTTTTTCCTGTTACTGTTCCTCACTCTCTCTGATGTAAACATTTCTCCATTTCCTTCGTTTTTCTGTCTATCAGTGTCATTGTGTTGTTATTTTTTAATCAGTCAAATCCTTCTGTCTCTCATTGTCTCTGTGTCTCTGTCACCTATATTTCACACTCGCCCTCGATTGATTGACAACGTTATTAGAGACAGCAACATTGGACTTCTACGTCTGATAAATAATGAACCTTTCTAATGCAAATTCGAGGGCATCAATTAATCTATTTCACGGGGAGAATGCATTAAATAGAATTAAATTTGAATCGTGAATGGGGAGAATTTATGGTTGCTCAGTGCTGAGTGTGCGAACATTCTCAATACCCAGGTGGTTGTGAGCCAAGTTTATGTGCTCACCCATGCACGCAGGCACGCGCATTCATTACATGGTAAATTCCTGTACAGTCGCTTTCACCTGTCAGAGTGAGTTACGTGTTGGTGTCCATATATACGCGGATGGTGAATGCCCGGGTGAGAATCCATCTTGACGCACTGAAATTACGTACACGAGGTCCTGAGTCAGTTCACTGATCAGCCCACCTACCCATCTAATCACAGGCGGATTAACGAGTATACTCGCTCACTCACTCACTCACTCACTCACTCACTCACTCACTCACTCACTCACTCACTCACTCAGTCACTCACTCTCATTCACTCTCTCACTCAGGCAGTCACTCACTCACTCACTCACTCACTCACTCACTCACTCACTCACTCACTCACTCTCTCACTCAAGCAGTCACTCACCCACTCACTAACTCACTCACTCACTCACTCATCCACTCACTCACTCAGTCAGTCAGTCAGTCAGTCAGTCAGACACTCGCCCACTCATTCATTCACTCACTTACTCACTCACTCACTCGCTCACTCATTCATTCACCAGATCTCTCACCTGCCACCCACCCCAGGTAATGAACCCCATTTTTTTCACTTCTTCCCTTTCTCTCTTTCTCGTATCCAACCTCAGCCATCCTTCTCAAAATCTAGCACCTCTCCCAACTCCTCAACAAAATCGCCAACGTCCATTCTTCCACATCTAGACACCCACCTTTCTTCTTGTCCTCATCCCTTTAACCAACTCCCCCCCCCCCCCCCCTCGCTACACACACAAAGTGGCCATCCACAAAGTATGTATGCTCGATTTGAGGGATTTTTTTTTTACTCCCCCCACCACCCTCTCCTCCCCTACTACCATAATTGAGAGGCGAACAGTCTCCTCTGACCCCCTGCCCCCTTCCTTTCCAATGAAGGCATAACATTATAATATGGAAGCGCATATCAGTCTCTCACTGTCTACGGACAGTGCATATCCGTACAACGCACACAATTCGATGACGTAGAACACACACCGGAATACTATATTACTGATCTTGTTAATTTGCATAGTTTTAAAAAATATGAATCGGCTTAGTAGCAAAACAATCCGACTTCTGCTCGGAGATTGCGTGATCTGCGCTAATAATATACTTGAGTGTACGTCGATCACCAATGGCTACCCCAACCCCTTTTTGCCTGATTAGTCAATCTGACTACCGCCCATTGATACAAACTGACTAGACCCTCACGCCCTCGGGGGTCCATCTGACTATCCCATGTGTTGACACTTTAAATTCGTGAACACCATACCAAGTTTTGTTTCAGCAAACCTTCACCAGTCGCGATTGTTGGTAAACATGTTGTACGGATATGCACTGTCCATATCCATACAACATGTTGTGCGGATATACACTTCCTTATAATATATACGTTGAGGGTAACCTGCCTTCCCCCTCTCCCAGCGCAGGTAGTTTATCAGTGGCCCCGAGACCCCTAACTCACATCAAAGACACAGACTCCGGGCTCCACCCTACCTCCCCCGCCTCCTCCCCCCCCACCGGGAGCGACCTGAGATGACCTATCGATTATCCACTTTCCTGACAACTCAGCTAAGAAAGCAAACCTCCCATCTTCTCCCTAACTCCTGATACATACGGCCAGTTCATGAATAAAACATTAGACAGACACCACATAAGTTTTATCGAATATTCCCCCCTCTAGATCTCCCCCCCCCCCCCCACCGCACTGAGACAAGTACAGACGCAACACAAACTTGACTCAGCAAAGCTTCAAGCCTTAGAATTCTTTCTCTTCTACATTGGCGTTTTTCCTTTTAGATATCCTTCATCTTCAGCCTGGACTTCCTCCAAATCTCCACTCCAGTCCATGTCTCGCCGCCCTCCGCCACGTCCTCCTCCTTAATGTCCTATTTTCCTCTTCGACTTTCTGTTTCTGGGCTCTAAAATCTGTTGCTCTGGGCTACTCGGGCGCCATTTGACGCTGGCTAAGAAGCATTATTTTTTATCTAGAGGAAAATGGCGCTACAGGGCAAGAAAATATCATGAAGTGGCCTATGCCGTCTTGACACAGTTGTCGTGGGAAAAAACAACAACTGAGGAGAAAAACATGTTCTGGTCAGCGGGTGCATTAGCGAATTGGCCAGAAAGTTGGGTGTTAGTGGCCAATCGCAGCGTATCTCCAAGACACTGGGCCGATGGAATCAGAAACCTACATAGTGTATCATCTACATAATCATTATATTATTCATTACCATTCCTGGTCTCCTCTTCCTTAATATATTCCTGCATTGCCTATACAAATATCAAGCCCAGTGTTATCTTTTTAGCACTAACGCATAATAGTTTAGGTAAACTCACAACCTTTACAGCCACATCTACTTCAAGGGCATTAACTTAACTTCAGTTTCGGCACATTCACTTATCTCCCTTTTCCTTCCTCCTCTCTATCTCCATTTCGCAACTACAACAGTTGCCAATCTTTTTCTCCCCTCTGAATATGTCCATCCTGTCGTAATTAGGACCAGCACATGAAGGACTTAAGGACTTACGGTGAGAAAGTAACACATTTGCCTGCCTTAGTCAGTGTTTATCACTGCTGGCCACAGTAACACAGGTTATTGCCCCTTGCCACAGCTAAATGCATTAGTGAAGCTGATGTCTTGGCCACTTGGGACTTTTGGCTGGCATTAGCCAAATTCTCCTTCTCACCTACCCCTCTCTCTCTTCACTGTCTATCTTCATGTCCATTTCCGCCTTTCATAGTTCAATAAAGGGGAAAATGTTGACATTTTGGATAATAACTGTTGTTGTTTTATCTGTACTTTATTTTCAATGTTCTTTCCATGCTTTTGTGGGTGTGGACGGGAGCTCAACACTATCCAGTTTGAAATCCAGGCGTAGTTCAAAGGTTTTTTCTTTCACTCAGTCTAAACACAAGACATAAAACATTAGACATTAAAGTAAAAGAAAATCAATAAACCTGGATGGGATTCAATATTATGAGAAGTTGGCTTAGATATTCGTGTTGGAAAACTGCTGTCCACTCGAGCCGAATATTCGGCTTTCCGTTGCGAATGAGTTAAGTTTCATGTAGACAGCGGGTCCTTTCTAGCACGATATGGCCGTGATAGTGTCCACGTGCTTTCCCCAAACTCAAACTCAAACTCCATTTCCAGTTCTGAACAAATTCTTTAAAATTTCTCCCTTCTTCATCCCCCAGTATCCTCTGCTACCACCTCTTCCTTTTGTTCCTCCTTTCTCTGATCCTCGCCCCCTTCTCTTTCTCCTGCATCAAATTGTCAGCCCTTCACTGTCGTTTACTGACATCCAGTTTCGTTACGTATTCATCCTGTCGTTTATTAACTCCTCCCTCTCCTCCCTCCTCCCGATATTTATGCATATATGTATCAAAATTCAAATAGTCTCACACCAGAGACTGGGAAAGTTCAGGCGCGCTGGAATTTCACAATAATTACGCCCCTTTATTGTGAAATGAATGAGAGTGAAAGTGATTGATCGCCCTTGAGCGTTATAATGAAGTACTGTCGCCTTTTATTTCTGCCTTCATTTGCCAATGTTTTGAGTGGAGGGTGCTCCACTTTTTCAGATGGAGACCCAGGTACAGATATGCATATCTGCAAAATGGCCAAAGCCTATTCCACATGAAGACTCAGATGGAAAAACGATCATAGTAACATATCCATGAAACTGAAAATAAATCGATTGTTTGAGTTTGAAAATCCTTAAGTGTATTGATAATGGAGATGTAGAAAAGTAACTCGTTTCATCAGAGTGAGGCTTTACTTAAGTAGAAAAAATGGGCTTTTGGGTAAATTAGACAGTGTAATAATTTTTTTAACTAACCAAAAAATGTTTAAAATTGGACTACGGTCGTTCTTCCATCTGGGCCTTCATATTGTAAAGAAACAGTGTCATTACCTGAATTCTAATTTATTTGAATTTCTTTCTTTAATCCACAATTCGCTTCTATTCATTCGCCGGCCTAATATCGATGCACACCGAGGTACCCCCGTAGGTGTCATGTCCTAAGCGGTACTAGTTAGCAAAGGCTGGCTTCACGTGCTGTCCCAGAAAAGAAATCGGTGGATGGGGCGGTTTGAGCGTGTGTGTGTGTGTGGTGGGAGGGGGGGTGTTTGTTTATCGTTCACCACTACTCTTTACATTTTACGCCCTCCATCTATCCTCGGTCTGTCTGTCCCTCACTCTCTCTCTCTGTCCTTGCGCTCGTCTCTCCTCTCTCAGACCGCACCCACCGTTTGGTAAAAGCAATAGTTTTATTGTTCCAGCTTATCGTCTGCCGTTCTGTTTTCACGTCTGCCCACAGTTTTATCAGCAGACGACACACCCAAAGTTACCGGCTATCGCCACTGGCCAATGAATGGGTGGGTCATATCGAGAATGTCAACATTAGATACCGACACCCGGGGTAATTGCGTTTCACATGTATTGTAACTGGTTCAAGTAGACAGAATCTATGCTATTTTATGGAGGGGACACCCGGGTGTCGCGATGTGGGTTAGATGGGGAGAATTCGACTGACACTCTTTCGAGGTCCGCTCCCACAATCGACGAACACACAAAAAAAATACTTGCACTCTAAAAACTAAATGAATCAATTGCTTTGATTTTTAGCAGAACTGTAGGGCAGTTTAATTACAGGAATTAATGTATCAAATATAATTATAAATATAAATATCAATTCAAAGGCAACTGAATCTAACTAATGAAACTACAGCTTTCTATAAAGACTAACTTATTCACTCTAACTACTTGTAGGTCATATGAGTTATATGCCAAATAGAATCCGCGCACGTGGCGACGGATATAACAGTTTAAATTCTATTAATTCAATGAGACATGTTATGATATGGACATTTCCTCTAGACACGCCATGGAGAATGCTTGTACAGCCATGCGTTGTCTGGCGGTAGCTCTGAAACTGTCTTCAAAAGTAAGTAGAACGGTTCACCTTCATCATTACAAATTAGTATGAACTCTCACCATTAGGCCCTCACTGGGAGTGAGAGCGCTGGATGTAAACGCTGTGGGTTCATATCAAACCAAGTAGCTTAGGCTCTGGAGCTTTAAAATCATGCTCCTCACAATATGGACTGCTCAACTGCGTCTCTTATGTCTCTCATCTGGCTGAGGACTATCGCCGTCCACCTCGTAAATGGATTGTCTACATGTGGCCTCTATCTAAGCTCTGCACGGGTTTAAATACTAAAGCTATGTCTCGACCTTCCGTCCAGATTCATACATTTGATTGGTGCAGCCGCTGGGAGCTCAGCCTGCAATATTAATTTATGCTTGTCATGGCCTTGCGCCAAAATCAAGGTCAATTTTACGGTCTAGACAAAATTTAAAATGCGAAACATTAACTACTAAAATCTTCAAACCCCGTGCTTTCTACTCGTGATTGCAACACGAGAGCAAGTCGCAAGTGAGGGCCTGGCGTTAGGTCCATTCTTCATAGTCATTATTGGTATTATCGTTTTTCGGGTCTATTTGGCTTTCTGGAAGCCGTGGAAAGGAGAGGGGATGGTGATAGTGAAAGGTTAGATGAACAAGGTAGAGACTCTCCAGTGAGCTGTGTCCGTTCTCTGTTAATGCTTTGGTTGTTGTTAGGGGAACGTGGTATTTTACATTATAAACCATTGCTGACCAGCCAACACAAGTCGGTAATTTCTCTATTTGGCTTTGTAATCACACTACGTTCCCCTAACAACATCCATAAAACATGGCACTTCTCGTGACAAAACAAATGCAAATAAAATGAACACAGCAGTACGAGTCAATCAAGTTTCCAACAGAATCAAAATGAAAAATATTAGAATGAAATTCAAAACCCAGAAATGCATTAAATAATTACTAATCCACTCCAGCCTTTAATCCACTGGGATTTGCTAGAAAGTATCAACCCACAAAATGGAGTATAAAACAACAACAACAAAAAAATCACTTCAGCCTCTCCTCCATCCATTCCTGTCGTTATTCATCAACTATCAACGCAGTAAGTCCCTAATGATAACGGTAACAAAGTAAAGAGTAAATACAGGAAAAAGAGATTTCACTAGCAATATTGGCTAGCCTGAGGGACTATGTAGATGAAAAGTAACCGCTTGAGACGAATGAGAAATAAAGATATAAGGAACCGCTGAGTATAGGTAGAGAAGTGTATGCGGGTAATGACGTAAGTGGCTGAAAGTGGCTAAGAATGTTGTTTGCGAGTTAAGCACTTTTTACTCTCTTTCTTCCTGAGGTTCTGTAGCGGAACTGGTACCCATTAGACAGGTGGGCGGAATGAATAGACAGGTGGTGTTGGTTTGTGAGCAGCGATTTCAAGGGGAGAGAGAAGGAGCGAGAGAGAGAGAGAGAGTAGACGGCTAGGAACAGGAGTAACATTTGCAGGGAAACAGTAACATTATAAATCATAGGAAAAAGCTGAGGACGTAATACGTAAATGCTGCCACCAATATTTCTGAACATTGTGCTTTTACGGTACTTAAATTGATTTAAAAACAGTTTCAGAAATTTATACGGGAGGCAGTTTTTGTTTCTCCTGAGAATGTTTAAAAGATGAACAGTGAAAGGGATGATGAAAACGACGAGAAAGATTATAACAATGTGATGATGCTAGAAGAGATAATACATGTAGTTGGAGTCATGGATAGTAATAGATAACTTAAAGAAAGAGAAATGCACATACAGTATCATCGGCATTAGGCGAAAAGTGTAAAACGATAAATTTCAGAATAATGAAATAATTAAAAGAAGGAAGATGGCCTAAAAAAAAAAGTAGGAATAGAAAAAAGGGGAAAACAAACGAAGGAAACAAGAAATGGACACAATGAAGAGAGAAAGAAACGAAGAGAAGAAGAAATAAGATGAAGGAGAAGGAAAAGAAAAAGGAATGACTGGAAGAATAGAATACTTTCATCAACTACAATAGCAAAATTACTCCTCCCCCCCCCCCCCCCCAAATCAACCACAACATTAGTGTCCCATCTTCGTCATTGCTGCCGGTTCCACAGCCACCGCCATCTACAACAACAATAACAACAACAACAACAACAACGACGACGGCGACAACAAAACACGGTCGTCAGAATAAATACACCTACACCGCCAACATCATCGCCATCGCTACCAACAACACCAGCACCATAACCACCATCACCAACACTGACAGCACCACCGGTGACTGCATACATGTTGGTGAAAACAAGAACTTTAAAACAACAACAAAAAACAAAACAGAATCACCACTAGAAATGTCTCTGTTGCCAACAAGACAGACGCAATAATCACCTCACCCAAATGTCTCAACATAGATGAGCAATAATCCACACGTGGAGTCTCACACTGACATCAGTATTGACACTTGCACACAAACAATCTTAAGCTATTCACAGTCTGAACCAGAGAAAAAATGCCGATAATTTGAGACTGTGTCACTTTTACCTGAATAGTGAAAGAAACCTGAAATTGAAATTGTTTTTGTTTTGTTTTTAATTTCGCAAACACGTTAGGGGACAAGTTGGTCTAGAGGCAGGGTGCTCGCCTCTCACGCCAAAGATAATGGGTTCGATCCCCGGTCGTTGCCGGCACGTTGGAATTTTTTTGGGGAAAATTCCTGTCCCTGATCTTATGGTAGGCAGGATCGAGCACCTAGTCTTCTTGGATAAGGTCGAAAACCTCGGAGGGACCTTGCGCACGTTAAAGATGCCTTGGCAGTTGAAAGCCGAGAGGAGCACACCGAAGGCCTCTGCCCGGGCAAAATTCTAAAAAAACAATTCCCTACCACAAAGACACACGGAAATAAGAACAACTAATATAAGA
>OZ007570.1:4439956-4457456 GCA_963931925.1 Onchidella celtica
TAGATAGATAGGTAGATAGATAGATAGATAGATAGATAGATAGATAGATAGATGATAGATAGAGACAGAGATAGAGAGATAGATAGATAGATGGATGGATAGATAGATAGATAGATAGACAGACAGACAGACAGACAGACAGACAGACAGACAGACAGACAGATAGATAGATAGATATACAGATAGATAGATAGATAGATAGATAGATAGATAGATAGATAGATAGATAGATAGATAGATAGATAGATAGATAGATAGATTCAGAGATAGGGAAAGGGAGGGAGAAGAGAGAGAGAGAGAGAGAGAGAGAGAGAGAGAGAGAGAGAGAGAGTGAGAGAGAGAGAGAGAACCTGTTAACTTGGTAGTTATGTAGCAAATGGAGAATGACAGAAGAAATGAGAAAGTCGGAGGGGGGAAATAGAAGACTACGTCAGGACGTAGGAAGATGCCATGGTGAGGCAGAGGGCACTAAAAACATCATGTAAGGAAGAGGAAAGACGGAAGAGAGGAGTGGATAAAGGAAGAAAGGATGAGCATGAGAGAGGGAAGAATGAAAATGATAAAAGACACCATATATGTCGGAAATAAAGAGGAGAAACGGACAGAAACATATGGATAAACAAGAGATATGAGTGTCCTTGTGACGTCAGCAGTATCAATACCCAGGATTTGTGTGGATCTTTGGGTGTAAATCTGAGGGATATATCGGTGTTGTACAGGGACGGGCAGGGAGTATTGACCGTGTTGGGGAGACAGAATAAAGGAGAATGAGAGAAAGAGGAAATGAATAAGGAAGGGTGACATTGAAATAAATAATAATAAAAAAAAAATAGGCGGAAGGAATTGTCGATGTGAGGATTGGAGATGGAAGACAAAGGCTGGGAGAACAATGAGGAAAAACTACAACAACAACAAGAAAGGATAGACTAAGAAGGGACGAGACAGAAAGTGAGAGAACGACGGAGAAAGGATAAGAAAGAAAAAAAAAACAAAAATAAAAGAAAGAAAGAAAGAAAGAAAAACATTTTGGGAGTGAATGGTAGGGCAGTGGAAAGATATGTGAGCGCGGAGGTGTGTGTGTGTATGTTTGAAAGAGAGAGAGAAAGAGAGAGAAAAAGATAGAGAAAGAGAGAGAGAAAGACAGAGAGAAAGACAGAGAGAAAGAGAACGAGAGAAAGAAAGAAAGACCCAGGGAGAGAGAGAAAGAGAGAGAGAGAGAGAGAGAGAGAGGGAGAGGGAGAGAGAGAGAGAAGACAGCGATACAGAAACACAGAAAATTTAAACATGGGCAATATTTAAATTCCAATATTACCGAGAAAATGAATGCTTGCGCATTTGTATGTATGAGATGGAGATAGCTGAGAGAGAGAGAGAAAGACAGGCGGCGAGTAAGATTGACAAATGAGGAAAAAAAGCACCGTAGAACATGCAAAATAAAAAAAACAACAACAAAAAACCGCACGGCATTTCAAGCAAATTAGTGTGAGCGGTGCGCGCTATTGCATTGTGACCTAGTTTTAGCAACACGTTCGTCCTTGTGTGAACACAGAACTTGTCTGTCTAAGGTTTTACTGTAGTTTTTAGATAATTCTGAAGTTTCCTTTTCTTTGCTCTCATTTTGTCTGTCTGCATTCCCATCTTAATGTCTATTCGCCTTAAAAGTAAAAAAAAAAACCTTCCTGTGTGTTCATTTTTTGTTCTGTTTGTCTGTTATTTTCTCTCTTTATACTTATCTCAGAGTTCTGTCTGTCTACTGTCTTACTTCCTGCACGATCTATCCTCAGCCTTCCGGTCTTTCTATCTCTCATTCCTCCATCCTGTTCTCCCTGTGATGTTTCCACTTTCTCTCACTAACTTTCTTCTGACACCAGCCGTGATGGGCACGGCACAAACACACTAAATAATCGACTATCTCTCTTCTATAAGTTATAACAAACGATATCTGTATTGCTTACATATATACAATAATTATTAATTCATTCAATAATAATAGGAACATAGGTCATACAATTTCATGTGAATTTCGATGGAATGAAGTTGATGCAAATCAGTACATGCTAATTAAAGGGCTTCGTAATATTCAATTTCTAGCACATTTTATAAAACACATGGGAACATTCAGCATAAGGAAACCTCTCCTTTAGTGGTGTATGGCGC
Organism: Onchidella celtica; assembly: GCA_963931925.1. Lineage (NCBI taxonomy): Eukaryota > Metazoa > Mollusca > Gastropoda > Systellommatophora > Onchidiidae > Onchidella > Onchidella celtica. Next base: position 4,442,114 of record OZ007570.1, read on the forward strand.
TATCTGGGCACTGGTTCTTCCTCTCTACCCTGGCTTGACTGCGCAGTTAGATCAACAGGTATCGGCAGGTACCAATAGGTCGGGAAGCCAAGAAGCCACGATGTCGTTAATCAAAGTACAAGAAGTTGAGAAGCCAAGAAGGTGTTGTTCTTCCTCCTCTGTAGAAAAACAATCGTAACTTCCTAATCTACTGTTGGAAGGCATGACTTCCATACTTACTCCATGACGGATATTCATCATTAACACTTTTAACCGCTGACACTGTTATAAGTCAGGCTGCAGCTCCCATACTCCATAGGCTCCCATATAGGCAATAGAATAAACGATCAATACAGTTTTAATGATATTTACACGTTCCCCACGAAGAATAACGCTCTCTCTAACGGACCCCATCCTATAAGGTTTCGTAACATATATGTAACGGCGTTTCCGTGACTCTCTCAGAGGCAGTAGTTATACCAAAGTAAACCCACTAGATTTAGGTTCTACAATCATGAACATTAAGTAAAATACACATACATCGTACAATTAACTTACCACTCAGCAACAGCTCAAATGCCGACAAGATACCAAAGATACCACGCTCTGACAAAGGATGTTTGCGGGTTCCCTGACCTTCCCCACTCACAAGACTAGTACAAAGTTACAGTTGCGGTTGTGGTCTCCTCTTCGGCACGAAGCTGGTGAGTGCTCTCAGCGGTCTGAAGTTGGAAGGAGCGTTCGGGGATTTATACCCAGTCAGGTAGCGTCCCAAGACGCTCACCGAGTGTACATTAGTTATCCTAATAGCCACCCCCGTCGACTCCACGTCAAATACTATTGAAACAGCTCTACCCCCCAAGCAATTCCCAGGTGATCTGATCGGCAAGTACGGCGGTCAAGTAAACACTACCCTTTTCGGGTGTCAAAGCGCTTCAGTTGCATCGGCTACTTTCCCCCTCTGGCCTACAATAACTCTGTCTCCCCGCCGTTAGCTATCTTCCCACGCTAGCTATACCTTGCCTGTCTGTCGCCCTGTTACAATCGCCCCCACTTAAGTCGATTTTCCCTGGCAAAATCGGCTAATAAAATTATTAATCTACTGGTAATCTAGATAGAGTGTCGGCCCATAGAGCGTCTCGCCCCCTGATGTTGCTGACTCGAAAGTTATATGGTTGCAGCGCCAGGTTCCATCTAGTTACCCTCGCGTTCTTCTGGTCTTTAGTTCGCATCCAAGTTAGAGGTCGGTGGTCCGTCTCTAACACGAAGTTTCTCCCATACAGATACGCCTGCAACTTACTAACGGCGAAAACTATGGCCAGGCATTCCTTTTCAATTGTTGAGTAGTTCTTCTCCGCAGGTTTCAACTTTCTGCTAACATATACAACTGGATACTTCGTACCCTCGTCTTCTTGAAGTAGGCAGCCACTCACTCCAAGGTTAGATGCGTCTGTCTGGAGAATCAGTTCCTTGTTCCAGTCTGGCATCCGTAGTATCGGCTCGGAACTCAAACAAATTTTTAGGGCATTGAACGCGTTCTCCTGCGCGTGTCCCCACGCGAACTTTGTGCCCTGGGACTTCTTTGTGAGGTCTGACAACGGCGCCGAGATTGCACTGTAATTTGGTACAAACTTCCGATAGTACCCCGTTAGCCCCAGGAAACTCCTCACTTGTGTCTTGGTCGTCGGTCGGTCACAGTCGACAATGGCTCGCACCTTACTCTCCTGCGGTCTTACAGTCCCCTGTCCCAGCTTGTGGCCTAAGTACTCGACTTCTGTCATCCCTATTAGCGTCTTGGTAGGTCTAGCTTTTAAATTTGCCCGTCTCAGTCGCTCGAAGACATTCCGACAACGTTCCAAGTGGTCAGGCCAATTTGCACTGTGTATAAGACAGTCGTCTACAAATGCATCTACCCCTTCGCCAGCATCTTTTAATACTTTCCTCATGAGCCTGTTAAATGTGGCGGGGGATCCCTTCAACCCGAACGGCATGACCCTGTACTGGTATAGCCCAAACGGTGTGGCGAACGCCGTCAGGTGTTTATCTTCCTCGGCCATCGGAACTTGATAAAAGCCCTTTGTCAAGTCCAGCTTGGTGAAATATTTTGCCTCCGCTAGATTGGAAATAATGGCTTCTACCTCAGGCATCGGTTCGGCGTCATCGGCAGTCACAACATTTAGCCGCCTGTAGTCGTTGCAGAAACGATGTTGACCATCGGGCTTCTTAACTAATACAATTGGACTATTGTACGGGGACTCGGACGGTTCGATGATTCTGGCCGCAAGCATCTTGCCTACCTCAGCATTGACAGCTTCTCTAGTTGAGTACGGTAGTTGGTAGGGTCTTACCTTCACAGGTTTTTGATCTAGCAATGGGATTTTGTGCTTGATCAAGTCAGTGAGCCCCGGTACATCCGTAAATATATCTTTGTATTCTTCCATGAGCTCTTGCATCTGTTCTCTCTGATCCTGATCTAGCGTATCCCCTAACTGTACATCCCTGTAGGTTTCGGTCTGTTCTAGCCTAGGCATGACTGTCTCCAGAGGCATCGAAGTCGCTTCCTCTCCTTCATCGGTCTCGTCAATTATAGCTGCAGCCATTGTCTCTGTGTTTTCCTGTTCGTCCTCCCTCTCAATATACTTCTTCAGCATATTCGCGTGATACAATCGTCTCTTCCCCTTGACGTTCACCATGTAGTTCACTGACCCTCTCTGCTCTTCTACTTTGTAAGGCCCTTTCCAAGTCATCTGTAGTTTCGATCCGTCACTTGGGAGAAGTATGAGGACGGAATCGCCCACTTGGAATTTCCTCTGTTTGGCCCCCCTATCGTAGTATTTCTTCTGCCTGTGTTTTTCGACGCTGCTGTTCTCGGCTACGACTTTCATGGCATCCTCCAATCGTTCCCTCATATCTACCACGTATTCGTACGATGACCTCGTTTCTGACTCCGCTTCCCCAGTCCACAGATTCTTCAGTATTGCAAGTGGTCCTCTCACAGGGTGACCGAACACTAGTTCAAACAGCGAAAAACCTGTACTGGCCTGTGGGGTTTCGCGATACGCGAACAGCAGTGGACACAACATTCTGTCCCAGTCCTTGGGTCTGTCATGAGCTACTCGGCGAAGCATATTCTTCAGCACTCCGTTAAATCTTTCACACAGACCATTGGCCATCGCGTGGTAGGGCGAGCAGAATATCTGTTTCGTTTTGAGAAGTGCACTGACCTCTCTCATCAGCTCACCGGTAAACTGTGATCCCCTATCTGAAACTATTTCCTTTGGTATGCCTAACCGAGAAAATATTTCCATTAACGCTTCACTGACCTGCTCAGCTGATATCCCCCTTAAGGCTACGGCATCCGGGAAACGCGTGGCATAATCTACTAGCGTCAAAATATAACGCGATCTCCCATGTTCCGTACGCGGAAGTGGACCAACCAAATCTATGGCGACGCGCGAAAAGGGCGTGTCGATCAGGGGTGTCGGCACTAGGGGTACCTTTGTCACCCTACCTTTATTGGATGTCCTTTGACACGCGTCACACGATCGACAGAAACGACCTACGTCCGCACCTATCCCAGGCCAAAAGAACGACTGCATTATTCTGTCCTGTGTGCGCGAAATTCCTAAGTGTCCCCCGAACACTCCTTCGTGAGCTATCTTCATCAGCTCACTTCGGTACTGCTTAGGTACCAACAACTGCTCCACATCAGCACGTCCAGCCCCGGCCTTCTTTACCCGATAGTAAATTCCCTTACTCTCCTTTATGTGAGTACCTACCTCAGCCGATTGCTCCAACGTGGCTCTCTCCCTTAAAACTCTCAAAGTTTCGTCCTCTCTCTGGGCCCGGGCTATCTCACCTGGTGTGAGTTCCCCTATCTTGGCCCCTACCCTTACCTCCTCCGTTGAGTTGCCCTTGGCCTCCTCATTATCTGTGGTCTGACTCACTTTCGCACTCGCATTCTCACACTCATGCTCTTCCTTGTCAATCTCCACCTTGCGAGATCGCGTGAGTACCACACTTATCTTCTCAAGAGACGCCCCCTTTATGTTTCCTATAATCAAATCGGCCACTGGGTCTTCCACTACTAGCGCTTTGAGAAGCCCAGTATAAAATGGGGTTTCTACCCACATTTCCGCGACAGGAGCAGACCTTCTCGTCCCGTCCATCAGGACATAACTCCTGTTCTTCCCAGTTAAGCTGTTAGGGGGCAGTTTGTCCCTTTTTATAATCGCACACGTGCATCCCGTGTCACGAAGGATAGTAATCTCTTTATCCCCTATCCTCCCCTTCTCCAAAAATGGAGCGGATAAATCATTCTCCGGAACATCGTCTTCGGGCTCATGTTCTGTCGAACCTTCTAACTCAATACTCTTACCTTCCGTCTCCCAAGAAATGAAGGTCTGTGGCCCAACACTCTGCTCAGCCCCTGGTTGAGTATTCGCCCTGCCCGATGACTCCCACTGACTGTCATCGGCTTCCTCATCGCTGGTTAGTACGACTGCGGTCGTCTCTTTCTGTCTCTTCCTACAGAATCTCGCAATATGGAGAAGTGACCCACACACAAAACAACCACGCCCACTCTCACGCTGGGACTTACCTCGGTTGTCCTCGACAGTGGCAGCAGCACCCTTCTTCGTCCTGCCCTGGTCACACTGCCTACTCAGGTGATTGGGAGAGCCACAGTTGAAGCATACCGGTTTACTCACTCCTAAACCCTTACTTCTGCTCTCCTCAACCCTCTTACCTGACTTCTGCTGTTGCTCCAGCCCTCGCTTCGACTGATGAGCCTCACTATACAAGTCCGCCATCTCAACTAACTCATGCACGGACTTGGGGTCCCTCTCTTTCAAATATATGGAAAGATTACAGTCGACAATCTTCAACATCTGCTCCCTGACTAACAGATCCGTAATCCCTTCCATAGTTCTCTCTGCCTCTGAGAGGTCTACCCACCTCTCAAAATATCTCTGCAATCTCACGGACAGCTGCGTATAAGTTTCATCCTTATCTAGACGACTCTCCCTAAACTTACGCCTATAACCCTCTGCCGTGAGGTGATACTTCTTGAACAACACCTTCTTTACCTTCTCGTAATCCCTACTGTCTTCATCGCTGAGACCGGAATAAACATCTAACGCCCTGCCAGTTAACAATGCCCCTAACATGTCTGCCCAGGTGTCTTCTTCCCAATCATTTGCCTGCGCGAGCCTTTCAAATCTTTTCAAATACGAGTCGAGATCCTCGCGCGAGTCATCAAAAATGGCAATTTTAGGTACCTTCGGGGCAGCAGATTTTCCATTCCCTTTACCATTGTGACACCCGTTTTTGGCTAGTTCCCGTTCGTATTCCATTCTCTCCCTTTCAAATTGTCTTTCCTTCTCCTTTTCTTCTCGTTCGCGCTCCTTTTCTTCTCGTTCGATAGCCCTTTGTTCTCGGTTTTGGGCTTTCTCTTCGTCCCACCTAATTTTGAATTCCTCATCACTAATGCCTTCTTGTCTGGCAAGCTTCAGTGCGCCCAGATAGTCCATCAGCAATTGACCTGTAAACAAAGCTAACAATAAAGCGTGGATCGTAACTGTGAAGTTAACAACAATATTCCTGCAATAGCAAACAACAATTTTCTCTGTGACAAAAGATGAAATTGAACAGTCAATGCACAGGTAAAATCAGAGCATGTCGCAGGCACTAAATGTCAATCTCTCTCACTCGCCTCAGGGCAGATGACCTGTCCACACAATCACACAATAGCCCCTTGACACGACCCAGATCAAAATTAAATGTTATTTACTAGCAGGATCCCACTTCTGACACCATTGTGATGTTTCCACTTTCTCTCACTAACTTTCTTCTGACACCAGCCGTGATGGGCACGGCACAAACACACTAAATAATCGACTATCTCTCTTCTATAAGTTATAACAAACGATATCTGTATTGCTTACATATATACAATAATTATTAATTCATTCAATAATAATAGGAACATAGGTCATACAATTTCATGTGAATTTCGATGGAATGAAGTTGATGCAAATCAGTACATGCTAATTAAAGGGCTTCGTAATATTCAATTTCTAGCACATTTTATAAAACACATGGGAACATTCAGCATAAGGAAACCTCTCCTTTAGTGGTGTATGGCGCTATCTGGGCACTGGTTCTTCCTCTCTACCCTGGCTTGACTGCGCAGTTAGATCAACAGGTATCGGCAGGTACCAATAGGTCGGGAAGCCAAGAAGCCACGATGTCGTTAATCAAAGTACAAGAAGTTGAGAAGCCAAGAAGGTGTTGTTCTTCCTCCTCTGTAGAAAAACAATCGTAACTTCCTAATCTACTGTTGGAAGGCATGACTTCCATACTTACTCCATGACGGATATTCATCATTAACACTTTTAACCGCTGACACTGTTATAAGTCAGGCTGCAGCTCCCATACTCCATAGGCTCCCATATAGGCAATAGAATAAACGATCAATACAGTTTTAATGATATTTACACGTTCCCCACGAAGAATAACGCTCTCTCTAACGGACCCCATCCTATAAGGTTTCGTAACATATATGTAACGGCGTTTCCGTGACTCTCTCAGAGGCAGTAGTTATACCAAAGTAAACCCACTAGATTTAGGTTCTACAATCATGAACATTAAGTAAAATACACATACATCGTACAATTAACTTACCACTCAGCAACAGCTCAAATGCCGACAAGATACCAAAGATACCACGCTCTGACAAAGGATGTTTGCGGGTTCCCTGACCTTCCCCACTCACAAGACTAGTACAAAGTTACAGTTGCGGTTGTGGTCTCCTCTTCGGCACGAAGCTGGTGAGTGCTCTCAGCGGTCTGAAGTTGGAAGGAGCGTTCGGGGATTTATACCCAGTCAGGTAGCGTCCCAAGACGCTCACCGAGTGTACATTAGTTATCCTAATAGCCACCCCCGTCGACTCCACGTCAAATACTATTGAAACAGCTCTACCCCCCAAGCAATTCCCAGGTGATCTGATCGGCAAGTACGGCGGTCAAGTAAACACTACCCTTTTCGGGTGTCAAAGCGCTTCAGTTGCATCGGCTACTTTCCCCCTCTGGCCTACAATAACTCTGTCTCCCCGCCGTTAGCTATCTTCCCACGCTAGCTATACCTTGCCTGTCTGTCGCCCTGTTACACTCCCCCGCTCCCTTTTCTAATATTTCACATCCGCCACTATACCTGCACCCACCCCCCTCCCCACCGCACATCGGGTTTTTATCAGCGAAATCCTCTTTCGATATTTTCCCTCTTTTACTTCTCCGCTGTCTTTCTCTCCCTCCTTCTCCCCCAGTTATCATCTCTGTTTCTTCCACTCTGTCATTCACGTCTTTATCTGTCTATCGCCATCTCCAACCGAACCAGCGGCACATCAGCACCACCACGCCGCCTCCCTCTCTCACTTCTACCCTTTCTCTCTATCCATCTTCATCCCTTACTACTCCATTCTTTCCTTACCCATCACTTGAAATGTTATTGCTTCCCCTTATCCTTATCTTAATGTTCTTATCGAGTAATAATTCGATCATATATCAGTTGAACCCATCAGTCAATCGTTTTTTCTTTTTTTTTTTTATATTTCTGCCATTCCTTATGTTTTGTTTACTCATATTTCCCTTTCTTTTCCATCTCATGAGCTCTCGATGTTTTTTTTTTCTTTCCGATCACATCAAATCCACATTTTTATTTCGCCTCTTCGTACATTTCTCTCCCAGCTTTATTCTTTCTTCATTCCGTCTCATCCCCAACAGCCCTCGTCTCTCTCTTTTTCCCACCTCCTTATCCAAAATGTTGTTTCTAAACTTCCCTCTCCTCCTGCATTTCCTCTCTAACTTCCTCCTGTTTTCAATCCTCTCCACAAGCCCTGTCTTTTTCTCTCCCCCCCCCCCATTCTCTCTCTCTCTCTCTCTCCATCTCTTTCACTAGTTCCAATCTCATCCATTCTTTATTTCAACTCTTATGCATTTCTCCTCCAATTTCATTCTTTCTTCATTCCGCTCTGATCCCAACAAGCCCAGACTCTGTCTGTTTGTCTGTCTATCTCTCCCTCTCCCTCTCCCTCCCTCCCCGTCTCTCTCTGCCATCATCCCTCAGTCTCTTTCCAATCTCATTATCATAGTATTTCTGTACACACTTCTCCTCTATTTTCACCCTTCCTTCATTCTTGTCCCATTACTAGAAGCCCTGCCCCCCCCCCACATCTCCCCTCCCCCCCACATCTCCCCTCCCCCGGTCTCAGAACGTCTATCCCGCCTTGATTACGTAATCCCCACCCCAGTTTAACCTTTCAGCTTGTCTGGCTGTCGACCTACCCGATCTATCAATCGCTTGTCCCTGTAAGCTTTCGCAACACATTTAGCTGTCCACCCAACCCATCTACCCCATCCACCCACCCCCCAACAGGCTGTCCAGCAATCCCCTGGGTAGGGGGATAGACACCCGGCGAAAACTCGTGTCTCTTTGGGCTTGGAGGTAACGGGTGGGGTGGATGAGCGAGCAGTTACGGAGGTAACACAGGGGATACACTTAAATATTCTGAAAGTGTACGATGGAACACATTAACAAAAGGGAAGGGAGAGGTAGGGGGTAGGTTGAGGTTTTCTCTCTCTCTTTCTCTGTTGTCGTCCTCTCCATCTCATTATTCATGCCCAAATTTGTCTGTCTATAGACCTTACAAAGCTGACTCCAGCCTGTCACAGTCAGCAGTGTGCACTGTCTGCCCTTGGTACCCCATGGGGACTTGGACTATAGAACTCGACGTGGCTTGTACTGACTTTACTTAGCTAACTCGCACATTGTTAGGGCAGCTGTCTCTCTTTCTTTCTTTCTCTTTCTACAGTTTAGTACTCACTTATATTTATAGTCAGACAGTCAGTGGGTGTAGATCTATCTATCTATCTATCTATCTATCTATCTATCTATCTATCTATCTATCTATCTATCTATCTATCTATCTATCTATCTATCTATCTATCTATCTATCTATGTGTTTGCGTTTGTCTGTCTCTTTTTCTTTCTCTCTCTCTGTCCCTCACCCTCTGTCTGTCTCTGTCTGTCTGTCTGTCTGTCTCTCTCTATCTATCAGCCCCCAAAACCACCCACATAACACTACAATCTCCCCCCCCCCAAACCCCCACCCCCTAAAGCTGTATCTAATAACACGACCAGTCGACCAATCCCACATCAGCATACAGAATAAAACATCTGCCCTAAAACACCACCCCCCCTCCCCCATTTCCCTGACCCCCGACCCCTCGGCCAGCTAATGAATAAACGATGTATTGTATGACAGAGTGTACCGATGAATTACACATTACGCTGTGCCAACGAGCAACCTTTTCCTTTCTCTTTTTTATCAGTTTCTTCATCTATCACTCTCGTCGTTTCTTCCAGCCGCTGTTGCTGTAGAGTGCTGATGTCAGTCTTATCGTCTTGATCGACACAGTCATCATCTTCATGTTGTCTCATCAAAGTTATCATCATCATCATCATTTTCCTCACCGCCAAATCCACCATTCGAGCCCAGCATCATCAACCATAAACATTGCCTTCTGATAAAAAACTTGACTTTTTCTTCTTTTGTCTTTTGTTATTTGTTATGTTTACCCCCCACCCCCCTCTCCCCTCTCTCTCTCTCTCTCTCTCTCTCTCTCTCTCTCTCTCTCTCTCTCTCTCTCTCTCTCTCTCTCTCTCACGACTCAACCTTAGCATTTCGTCTGCCCAAAGTTCATGAATAAATGATCAATATGTTTTCTTCAAAGATGTGTATGAAAAATTAAAGGTTACATCAACTCTAGGATCGAGACTGAGTCCTTGGTAAATCGGAATTTTGAACAAGAAAATGGGCCTTTGTTGTTTTTTTTGGGGGGGGGGGGGAGAGTCAGAGAGATTGAGAAAGTTAGAGAGAAAGAGAGAGAGAGAGAGAGAGAGAGAGGGGAGAGAGCAAGAGAGAGAGAGAGAAAGGGAGAGAGAATGAGAGAAAGAGAATAAAAGAGAGTTAGAAAGGAGAGAGAAAGAGAGTGAAAATGAGAGAAAGAGAGAGAAAGAAAGAGAGAAACAGAGCAAGACAGCGATGGAAAGAGAGAAAGTGAAAGAGAGAGGCAAAAAGAAGGAAAATGAAAATGAAAGAGAGAGAGAGAAGATAGAGAGAGGGAGAAAGAGAGCGGGGAGATAGAAAGAAAGAGAGGAGAGACAGAGAATTAAAAAGAGAAAGAGAGGAGAAGTAAAAAGAGAGTTAAAAAGAGACAGGGAGACAAAAAGAGAGAGAAAGAGGGAGAGCAACAGATAGAGACAGAGGGAGAGAGAGATATAGAGATATAGATAGATAGATAGATAGAGAGAGAAAGAGAGAGAGAGAAAGAGAGAGAGAGAGAGAGAGAGAGAGAGAGAGAGAGATAGAGAGAGAGAGAGAGAGAGGGGGCACCTCACCCAGTCTGATATAAAAGTCACTAACCATATGTTGCCTGTGATCAGTCCAGGCCTCCATCACTACCTCTGGGAATCTGGAACAGATCGATAAGTTATCAATGATATCAGCAGCCGCCCGCTGATCAAGAGTCCACTAGTTATATTGTTGTTGCTGGAAAAAGGAAGGGGGAAAGAAGGAAAAACAACAACAGAGAAGCAACAAGGGCAAAATCGATACAGCGGCAACAGTTTTACAATATGGGCAATCTTCGGCTGTTTCTGATGGTAGTATCGCAAGAGTTGGGTTTTCAGTGGTGTCGAATATGGCCATCATTATATTACCATCATCAGGACCTGCACCACCACCACCACCACCCCCTGTCATCATCATTTTCATCATCATCATTAACACTATCGTCATATTTCACATTCGATATCGCTATTAATACTATCAATACCACCACCGCTACTGCTACCACAGCTACCACAGCTACCACAACCGCTGCAACCATTTTCTCCATCATTAGCACCACCAACAGGACGGCTACCACCACGGGCTTCATCTTCATTCACCAAAGTCTACCAACTTGACCGTTCATGTGACACTCCCACCCCATTTTCTCAAACCTTTTCTCCCTTGAACCACTGCTGTCAGCTATACAACCACGCCCCCTCCTCAACAACGACATCGGTTACATCAACCACGACAAAGCAAATCATCCTACCCATATCACCACCACCACTACCCCCGCCACCGCCATCACCATCACCATCACTACCACAGCCACAACTATCACCACCACCACCACCTCCACTATCATGACCACTACCATTATCACCATCACCACCACAGCCGCAACCAAGACCAGGGCCATCACCACCATCATGACCGCTACCACTACCACCATCACCACCACAAGGACCACCACCACCATTACCACAATCACCACCATCAACACTATCATGATCACTACCACTAACACCATTACCACCACTACAACCACCACCATCACCACCGCTATCATGACCACCACCACCACCATCACCTCCATTCATCACCTTGCCCCTCCCACCCACTCTCCTCTCCTACCTCCCCCACCCAGCCAGCACCCCCCGTCCCCCGCTCCTGATATCCCAAACGCTCGATATGTGAGCATTGAGGAGTGGGTACCAGCCAACGTGAGCACTTTGAGCCTCGCTTGATCAGCGAAAATGTCCAGCCTGTGTTGATTTCTGTTTTGTTTCCTAAAACAGCGCAACTTCTATCCAGCAAATCTCATTGGTGCTTTTGTTATTTCCCACTTGTATGGAATATTTACCGCATGTTCTTGTGTATTTCCTCGGAAAATTGTGTATTGTACCGCACCGAACACTGAATTCCATGGAAACTGGAGGCCTGTGAATAAAGACACGAGAATACTTTGTTGTGTTTGTGAAGTGTTGTGTGTGATATGGTTTTATGTTCGTGCATTTCTGAGAAGTGGATAATATTATGATTTGAGATTCCACATGTGCTTTAATTTCTCGTAAAGTACATGAACAGGTTGGTATGTTGAAAGCACTGATTTTTTTGTTGTTGTTTGTTTGTCCTAAAGTATTCAGCTTTTAATTTACGTTTATTCCCGTCCCGTCTAGTGACAGCAAACGAGTCACTTTTTCTCAGGTAAAGAAAGTATTGTGTATGGGAATGGGACTTAGACAGCCGATGCAGATCGAAGCAAAAGGGCGAAATTTTTAACAAATAATCATAACCGTGAGGTATTTTTTTGGGGTCTATTTATGTAGTTTTTACAAATTCCTTAAAGTTACTTTTGACTTTACGCCAATAAGCTGTGGACAAAATTACCTGGCAAATGGATATATATGTTTTATTAATTATTTATGAAAGAAAAAAAAAGGCAATGAATCCGTGCTCATTTCTCAACATCTTCCCAGTTTGCCTATTTTTTTGGGGGGGGGGGGGGATTATAATGAGTCCGAAACGACATAGTGCAGACAAGAACTGCACAGCATAATTCCCTGTTTTTTCTAAGTAAATCCGGGAAGAACTATTCGCACTAACTGCGATCAGAAACACTCAGCTTTCGCAATTATTTCTTGGGTGTACCTTTTGCTGGCAATGGCAGCAACTTGCTGTGACGTTCCGGGCTTAGTGGGATACAACCCCCTCCCCCCTTAAAATGCAATTCTAATCTGAGGTTAGGGCATTACTAAATTAGGACTAAAAAGTCTGCAGAGTGGCAATTTCCAAAGGTAATGAAGATATCCGCAGGAAGATTAAACAGATTTAATTACGATATCTGAATTAAAATGAATAATGTACTTTGCACCACGATAAAACAGAAATGATTCTGTCACGTAACTTGTTAAAATCGAGAAATGGACGCTCATTTACACACGTACAGATTCTCGATTAATGAGAGTCCATTGTCCTAAATGTCTTTCTCACATAACTGGCTTTAGCACTGACAAAAACTGACGTACATTATATAAAGACAGATATTTCACCGTAAACGGGAACAACGCATAGTTAGTCTCATTAAATCCCCGCCAGCCTGCAGGCCTAAGCTATTTGTTAGGTAAATGAAGAGTTATTGATTAAGAGACCAGCTAATGCCCGTTTTAAACGTTTCCCGATATCAGTGCTTATCTGAGTACGCATTCATTAGTATATAACACTCTTGTCTTATACATACAGGGTTAAATTATCTTATGCCTTAAGGGTTAACACTGGTCTTGTAACTGAGAGGATGATAAGACAGCCTCGATGTTTTAGTTACTTCGACAAACCTCTTATGAAAGAAATTATAGCGTTAGCAATGTCTACACCAAAGACCGCTTCTATTGTATTTTCCTTCGGAACGCTAAGTGGCCATTCAGCAAGATACTCAGTCCCATTGATAAAAGCCATTGGTGAACAGTGAACAGAACTCAGAATTTTCTTTATTTGGTTTCGTAATTGGACTGCGCGCCATTTAACAACATTCTTGATTAAAACTTGAAGAAAATCGATTGTTCACTAGAGATAATTCACGACATAAAACGATGTGGATTTAGATCTATTTCAAATCTTCGAACATTTTGGGAGAGATGGGGCATGAGAAGGGGTTGGCATGGAGGGGAGGGCGTCATTGGTATGTTATATTCACTTTCTCACACATGCACACCTATCCGGACAAAACACATGCACACCTGATATTCCATTGTCCGGGCTTGTTTCTAAGCAACCACAGCAAAATTGATGACAAACTGCAACCGGTTGAACTAAAGACACGCTACATAGATTAAGTTCTTGAAGACGGCCAGGAGTGGATCACACAGTGTGGGACATTTGTTTAAAATGCGTGCGCTGTGGCATTTATCGAGCTGTTTCACAGTTCCGATTTATTCTAACTCCTTATCATAATAACTAAAGCCGCAAACGTTTAACGTCGAATTTTTTGTTACATAACTGTTGGCATGATACGTCTGAAAGAGAGAAGAAGTTAGGCACTTGCAGCAGAGTTAATGTCGTGGAAAAATAAACATGTTTGAACTGATAATTAAAAAAAGCAACAAACAGCCTGAATTTCTTTTATCAGCTAAAGCGCTCGCTAAATACATAGAATGTCGTACTTCTTACTATGGAGATGGATTTGAAACACTCAAATTTAATGCTCTTAAACTATGACAATGACCGAAGGCCAGAAGACATGCTTGAGTTTGTCCTCATTTCGCCGAATGAGATCTCATTATTATCATTTGAGATAGAACTTTCTATGGCAACTCTGCAGAGGAAACCTCGCCTCATTTAATTTGCCTATAGCACTCAATTAGCTTCATCAATTAGCGATACTTGATTTGATCAAGAAATGTTGAATAGGACAACGGTTTCCCATTGCGATAATTGAATGCGTTTATTTCAAGTACTTGATGTAATTCCTCATAATGGGGGTCGTTCAATATGATAAATTGCAAGGGAGCTTAATGGTGATAAATATTCTATGAGTCAGAGAATGTTATCAGTGCTTTATAAGCAAGTTATGCCCCCTTTTTTTCATTGATGAATGGTATTTGGTGGAGAGTTTGGAGTCGAATGGGCATCAGTGGAGCCGTAATTTGCTCTCCAGACAAATTATCTGTCTGCTGGTTTCATTGTTAATGAACGTTGGAGAGACTTTGAAATGCAAACAGTTAATGGTAAACACAAATCTTTAGCATTAGGTTTTGTTGACGGTGATGTCAGCTGTGTGGATGTTTGTTTGTTTGTGAGTGTGTATGTTTATGTGAACACGTACGAGTACATGACAAGTGTGCCTGCTCCAGTTGTAACTGGGTGCAATGACACAAAGGCAAATTTCCCAAATGGGAGTAAAGTAGCATACAAATACAAATAAATACACACACGAGTACATGCGACTTTTTTGGGTAGCAGGTATTATTTTTTGTAAGATTCCTCTGTGTGTGTGAGTGTATGTGCGTGCTTGTATGAGAGTGTTTGTGTGTGTGTGCATGAGTGTGTATGTGTATGCGTGCGTGCCTGCATATGTTCATGTATTCAAAATGTCTTTTGATTATAGAGCAAATCTGAGAAAAAAGTGTTGTGTTCTTAGACGTATTCGTGCGTGTCGAAACACTATGTCGGTCAAGTTTTGAGTGCGAGTGGGCGCGTATTGTGTGGATGAATATGGACGTGTGTGTTCATGGGAGCAAGAAGTATCAGTGGTCTTGGGCATTCGTAATGTCTGCGTGTGAGTATGTGATACGGAGTGTATGTGTGTGCGTTTAAGGAGTGCGTGTTTCTGTTTGAATGTGCATGTATGTATGAATAAGAAAATATAGTGTATGAATGAGTACATGTACCGAAATTATACGTACATAACAGATGTATGTTTCAGTCTATAGTTATTTTGTTTGCATAATTTGTATTTGTATTTGTATAACTCTT